>OVAU01003426.1:0-11107 GCA_900406315.1 Biscutella laevigata subsp. laevigata
TAAAGGAAAAAATAGAGAAATACATTGGAGATGGTCTTACTCTCCAGGTACAAAGGGCAAGAGACTATTATTGAAAGCATCAACATCACTTGTGTTTAACTATGTCTCTCCTTATCCTTCTACTACAGATCTATGTACAAACATAGCTTTCAATTTCTTCCCCCTTTTGTTTCTCTCTAACTCTTAACAAAAAAGAACCTACACATTCTAATTCTCTGTCTTTCCTCCATCAAACTTTCTTTCATGTGGCCTCTTTGTTCTTGTTCTGTCTTGTACTTCATCATTTGTTGCAGCCCTTTTTGTAGTTTTCTACTCTCTAAACTATAAAAATATATATAAAGATTATCGAATTAGTGAAGAACATGAGAAAGAGTGAATGCATCTCATTTACTTACATTCGTCATCGTCAGTTTTTGAGTATTACAAACACAAGTATCTACTCATTTGCTTCTTCGTCTTGTATTTGTTTCAGTCTTATAATCGCCTCTATGAATTCCTCGTAGTCTACTGTATCTTCCAAGTTCACATCCGTCTAAAAAATGGTCCCAAGAAGATGCACTCATGTGTTAAGAAAATCTACGAGGCAAATTTATATGTATATCAGAAAATGTATATATTGAGACATTAGTGTCTGCTTACTGCCGTTTGAACAAGACCATTGATGTCAGAGTTGTCAAGATTTGTATTGAATCTTTCGAGAACGTTTTTGAGTTCTTTATAACTCACTCTCCCACTCTTCTCACTGTCAATGATCTTGAACGTTTCTCTCAGCTCTTGAATCTCTTTTTCGGAAAGCCTTTCTGCAATCACCTGCAAGTGAAACACTTAATCAGACTCTCATCGAAACCATTTAAACAAAAACTAAATGCTTCTATAAGATGTGGTACCCTTAAAGCCATCTTCTTGAGCTTGTCTGTTCCTGAAAATTTCTTCAAGCGACTCAACACAGTTGAGTCAAGCGGTGTATCTGGTGCAATCCCTTCATCCCTAATCCATGGATGGCCTGAAACACAAAGATTAAGTTCCATGTCTGCTTAACTATGGAGTTTTATGATTCTATAGACTTACACAAGACTTGTTGAGCAGTGAGTCTTTGTTTGGGGTTTCTCTCAAGCATCTTTCTGATCAAATCCTTTGCGCTATCAGAGACTTGTGTCCAAGGATCTGATGTCAAATCAAGCTCACCTTCCAGAACCTCATTGAAGATTTCTTCTTCTGTTTCTGCTTGATCCCCAAACAAACACGTATTGAGAAAACCTCCAAAACATATAGGGGTTATCAAAGTAACAATCTTACCTCCCCAAAATGGAGCTGAACCAGAGAGTAGCACATAAATCATCACACCAGCGCTCCATATATCTGCTTCTGGACCGTAATTCTTGTTCAGAACTTCAGGCGCAATGTAGTACGGACTTCCAACCACATCCGTAAGGTTTTCTCCTTTAAACAACAACAAATGTCTCAGAAACAACATCTATATGTACATCTAAGAGAACAAAAGAGATCTGTTTTTTGGATGGAACATACCAGGCTTGAGGAACATAGATAATCCGAAATCTATAGCCTTAAGAGGCGAATCCTCATCATCGTTGACAAAGAGAAAGTTCTCAGGTTTAAGATCTCTATGCATCACACCTAAAGAATGACAAGTCTGGACCACACCAAGTATGACTTTAGCCAAACGAGCTGCTTTTCTCTCAGAGTAATGTCCTCTCTCCACTATCCTATCAAACAACTCACCTCCTCTGCAAAGCTCCATCACCATGTGAATAGCCACCGCGTCCTCATAAGCTCCTTTGATTGAGATCACATTTGGTTGCCCCAAGAGATGTTTCATTATCTCAATCTCTCTTCTCACATCTTCCACGTCTTCTTCGTTCTCTAGCTTCCTCTTAGGGATCGATTTGCATGCGTATTCCACTCCTGTTCCTTTCTCTACGCACACAAACGTCGTCCCAAACTGCCCGTGACCTAACTTGTCCCCCAAGTTATAGTATTCTTTCAAATGCCCTGTTTTCGTCTTTAAAACTGACTCTGCTTGCAATCCTGCACTCATCAGTCTCTTCACGTTGTGAGCCTTTCTTTTGCTGTTCACACAGGCGATCGCTGGCTTCTTCTCTTCTTCACTGCACTTCCTCGTCATCTCACTCGTTTGCTTCTGCGAAACTTTAGCCATCTCCACGGAATCATTTTCGAGTAATTTAGCGTCTCCATGGATGTCATTAAGTTTGGGCTTCTCATCCTTGAGCATCAGAATTGGTTGAGGAGGCTTGTCTGGGACCTGCGGCTTCATTGGCTGATCCATGATGAGTTCTGTAGGACGAACCCATGAATTCGATTTCGAATCCACACAATTGCTTACCATATGAACACATACATTCCCCATTTCTACAATTTGAATCCCGATCAACTTTACGCTATACAATAATCTAGAAGAAGGAAATGCATAGACAAAGAGAAACGCAAAAAAAAAGAAGCCTTCCGTTTCACGCAAGAGAAGATAACCTTAATTTGATCTCATAGAGACAAAGATCTGTTCTATCTGACAACACAACCACTTCCATGAACAGACACAGATAAATCTCCCAGATATTATTTCTGATCGAACAGAGAAATATCTCGATGTCCGGCTGAATAATTAATCAGAAAATTCTTCTAATTATCTCATCTCGTAAGATGCTCACACAACACAGAAGATTACGAAGAAGAAAATGAGCATTGAGAAAGAAGGAATTGGGTCTCACGTCGTGACTGAAATTTGTTTTGGGGATATATCTTAGGGTTTTTGGATTTTCCTCAATTAATTTACTTAATTGATTCTCTCTCTGTGGTGTTAAGATTGTGTCTGTGTGAATACATTGATTAACAGTTTGGTCCCTTCAGATTCTTAAATTGTTAAGAGAAAAAAATCTTCGACTCGATGAAACAAAATATTATTTCTTGTTTTTTTTTTGTACTCCATGCAACAAAATGGTAACTAATCTTTAAAAAAAAACGTAAAGGTTGGATTTCAAATCTTTAATTATAATCCATAACTCTTACTTTGACCATTTTCATTAATTATATTACCATTTATTGGTAACTAAAAGTAAGACATAGAAAAATGAAGATGACTTTTCACACAAAGTGATTGCAATACTTTTTTATGTTACCATTTAATTAATGAAGAACGCGAATTATGGCTAATGCATATGTACAAAAAGACACAAACATTGTAATATAAAGTATGATACGTACGCAGTGGGCAAAACGTGAAAGCCGCTAACATTACACGACGTTCCCCACGCTTATACTAAAGTCAGTCATGCCATTTTAAAGACTAAATTAGTCTAAGAACGAAAGAAGACAACCTTTGTCCTTGGCCAAGACCGAGAAATGAATCTCCTGAGTATCTCATGATTTGCTAATAAATGTGTGCTATTTCATTGAAACATCTATTCAAGTATTTAAATTAAGTGGGTGATCGGTTCAGGCACGTACTATAGTAGTTGTAGATTTTAGAACCATTTGTTTTGGGTGCTAGTAAAATATTAAAACAAATCCATTTTTTTCAGTTCGGCTGATTTCATTTTGTTATAGTCTGATGACTGAGATTATTTATTTAAAAAAATTTATTCGATGACGACAACGGTTTTATAGAGAACAAAATTAATCCATTAATTAGTTTGTTTTGCTTTGAAATTCTAGCATTTAAAAAAAGTGTATCGGTTTTATGGACCATATTTTTTCAAAATATAAAATTTTAGGGTTTTACAAAATCTCTTAGTATTTATTATTATTCACCAATTGAGAATAATTTTTCAAAATAAAATATTCTAGTGATTTACAAAAATCTCTTAATTTTGTGACTAATATCCATCAAATGAACATAATTTTTGAAATTAAAAAATTTACCGTTTTACAAAATCTCTTAGTTTTATGAAATATCAAATTTTAGGGTTTTACAAAATCTCTAAGATTTATATGGACTATTATCTATCAAATTAGCTTAATTTCTCAAAATAAAAATTTACAATGTTTTACAAAATTTATTAGGTTTTATAGACTATATCCATCCAATGGGCATACTTTCTCAAATTATATAATTTTAGTGTAAAGAAATCTAATAGTTTTATGGGTTATCCACCAAATTAGCATAATTCTCTAAAATACAAAATTATAATGTTTTAAAAAATCTTTTAGTTTTAGTGTACTATTATGCATCAAATGATCATAATTTTCCAGACTAAAATTTTCAGCATTTTACAAAATCTCAATTTTGTGTACTACACCAAATAACATAATTCTCTAAAATATCAAATCTAGCATTTGAACTACATTGTCTACCAATGTCAAAAAGAACTACATTGTCTACCAAATTAATTAACATCACTTCTCAAAATAAAAAATTCTGGCATTTTAAAAAATATTTTAGATTTTATAAATTATAATTAATCAAATTAACATAATTTGTCAAAATATAAGACTCTAACGTTTTATAAGATCTCTAAGATTTTTATGAACTATTATCAAAATACAAATTGTAACATTTTACAAAATCACTTTATGGTTTTATAAAATCTCTCAGTTTTTTTGGAATATTACCCACAAAATCAACATAATTTCCAAAATACAAAATTATAGCGTTTTAAAAAAATTTCTTAGTTTTATGGACTATTATCTATCAAATAAACATAATTTCAAAAAATATAAATTTTAGTATTTTGCAAAATCTTTTAGTTTTATGGATTACTATCCACCAAATTAACATAATTTATCAAAATATAAAATTCTAACGTTTTATAAAAAAATTCAATTTTCTGAACTATTTTCACCAAATTAACATAATTTTCAATTTAAAAAATTCTACCATTTTACTGAATCTATTAATATCTATAGACTATTAACTATCAAATCCTAACAATTTACCAAAATATAATAATGTATAATTTTATAAAATC
The DNA here is from genome assembly GCA_900406315.1 of Biscutella laevigata subsp. laevigata. NCBI lineage: Eukaryota > Viridiplantae > Streptophyta > Magnoliopsida > Brassicales > Brassicaceae > Biscutella > Biscutella laevigata. The sequence continues at coordinate 4,941 of OVAU01003426.1, forward strand.
TCTTAAATTTTATAAATTTCTATCGATCGAATGATAATTTTTTATCAAACTACAAATTTTCATTTTATAAAATCTCTTTAGTTTTCCCATTATTATCACAATATCGATAAAAAAATTTGAAAAAATGAAATTCTACAATTTTATAAAATCTCTAACTATTTTCATCAATCCATCGTTTCTCAAAATATAGAATTTAAATTTTTAATGCGATATAGATGGTAAATTTGTTTATTCAGTGCTTCAAATGATCCAACGTAGTAGACTAGTAGTAGACAAAATGTATGTTTAGATGCTAATCACCACAAAAAACAAAACAGATGTTAAAAAGACCTTTTCTCAAACGTCCTTGGCCAAGCCCGAGAGATCAATCTCTCCAGATGTGTACGACTGTCCAGGGGCATTTTCATTACGGTGCTCCTCTATCTTCGGATTGGCTTCAATGGGTATCCCTCTCCTGGCGCTTGAGTGATGGTCTCCCATTATATCAAACAGACTGCTTTTCATCTCTTCCGCTGCTTCAAAGAAACCCTTCATTCCGCTGAAGAAATGGCGTTCGATGGCGTCCATATCGTTGCGGAGTCCCGGAAAGTTTAGTGGATTTTCCTCATACTGATTTGGGAAAGCAGATCTACCTGCCATCTGGTTTGTAACATCCTCTTCTGTGTGTTCTGTTGTGGATTCAATGATCTCAGAGGGCCTGAACACCAGGGAGTTAGTGATCATAAAAGAGAGTGTATAGTACACACAAGGGTTGAACAGTTGAAAGCACAATGTCAAATTCTGACACAAAAAGGAGAGATATAGCAAGAAATCTAATGATATGAACTTAAAAGAGTTGTTTGTTCCCCAAAGGAAAGCACCAATTCGCAGCTAGCAAGTTGTAAAACAATGTTTTAGGGTTCTTTCACCTAAGAAAAAACAACATCGATTCATAGGGAGAAAACCATAGCTAAGCAAAATCAACTCTATTTCTGCAACTCGTACTTGTAGCATCTAGTCGTAGTTCTGCATATAGAGAGTCAATCTTAAACTATCTTACTTTATAAACCCTAAATCTAAGCTTTTCGTTTTTGATCAAATTAAGGCTGTGAAGGATCCGAATCACTCACTTTCCAAAACAGTGGCGGAGACGCTCCTCGGTTTTCTCGCACTTCCTTACGAACTTTCCAGGCTCGACCTCCTCCGTTTTGCACTGCGATCTTACCACCTTGCTGATGGAGCAATTGCTCTCGGCCGCGGAATCTCCGAGCGGTTGATTGTTGAAATCATTATCGGTGGATGAATCGTCTCTCCAAACCCAACCCATACCTAAATTTCTTGATTGAGATTCTTTTTTGATTGTGAATTCTTCTTCAAGAGAAAAACTCGCAGCCTCCGATGGACGTTTATCCCAAACGTCGTTTGTTCGGGAAACCGACTTACCGAACCAGACGTCGAGTTTTCTAGATAGGGGTAATTTTGACATTTTATTCACAAAAATATCAGACTTTTTTTGTCAACGTTACGATTTTTTTTTAGTTTTGGATTTTATCATTTCGGCCATTTTCCATCTATAAGCAACATTTTAAGACCCATTTGTTTTTTTTATTTAGATTTAAACGAAAACTAAAAAAAAATCCACACCATGTACGATATGATTTATTTTTAAATTATAAATTAATGTTATTTTTAATTTAAATATTTGAAATCTAATAAATGCTAATAATTTTTTTCTATAATTTTAGAAGATTGTAACTTTATATTAAATAATAATATTATTGAATAATATTAACTTAAATTATATTATTATTTTATAATTTAAATTCAAAACACTCGAATATATTTTTTTTACTTTCTATGGAAAGTTTAAAACAGTATTTTTAGTATCTATAATTTTTAATCTCAACTGGTATTTTTCAGTCAATCCACATATAATTATTTTTTTGGGTCAACAAATCAATACAATATTTTCAAATTCCAATTAATGATATATTTATAATGAAACTATGTGTAATTTTATTTGACGAATACTTAAAATATATTAAATGGTAGGTTACTGGTCAACTCATTCTAATAATCTCACCTACCTAAATTAAACCCGTTGGAATACAAGACAAAAAATCGTTTCGAGTGTTTTGAATTTTTTTTTTTTTTTTTCTATAGATCAACATGTTTATATTTTAAAATCAGGAAAGGTTCTGTTGACTTGAGTAAGAAGTCAATAACCGAATAAGCTTAAAGATAAAGATAGAGTCCTAAATTTTAGGAGTATCTAAAATCTAGATTAAGAAAATAAAAGGAAAGTGTTTGTTTCCTTAGGATATTAGGATTAGGAGTAGCTAATCTTATATATAGAAGATATCAATGTTGTGATATCTTCATTGAGTTTGTGATTGAGAGCTTTAGTTTTGTGTTAGTTTCTAAAGCTTAATAAGAAAAGTTGTTCTTATTGAATCCAAGTCTTTACAAATTCTATATTTGGTATCAGAGCTTTAGGCAAATCGATCATGGCAGGGGAAATTGTTCCCATGACCGAGAAACCTAAAGGAGGACCGACTATGCAGTATCCTATGTTAACATCAACGAACTATACGGTCTGGGCGATGAAGATGAAGATGGCACTAAAGGTGCATGAGGTATGGGAGGTTGTCGAAGGAGTAGAAGTCGACGTGAAGAAGAATAACATGGCTACAATGCTCCTGTTCCAATCGATCCCAGAGGCACTTGTGCTACAGGTCGGAGAGCTCGACACAGCAAAGAAGATTTGGGATGCGATCAAAGCTAGGCATGTTGGTGCAGAACGAGTCAAAGAAGCTAGGCTGCAGACGCTTATGAGTGACTTCGATCGGTTAAGGATGAAGGAGTCGGAATCGATCGATGATTTCAGCAGCAAGCTATCTGAACTATCGTCAAAAGCAGCAACCGTAGGGGAAGTTATTGAAGAATCGAAGTTAGTAAAGAAGTTTCTCAAGGGAGTACCTCGAAAGAAATTCATCCACATGGTTGCTTCACTTGAGCAGATGTTAGATCTGAAAACCGTGAGCTATGAAGACGTTGTTGGGCGATTAAAGGCATATGAGGAACGGATTAATGAAGAAGAAGAAGAGGCTTCATATGATCAAACTAAACTCATGTATGCCAAAACAGAGGACCAAGCGTTGCGTGATCAAAAGGACGGTGCTAAAGGGAAAAGCTACGGGCGTAAAGGTGGTCGCGGTAAGAAAGACATGTCCAAGATCATCTGTTTTCGTTGTGACAAACCCGGACACTATGTCTCACAGTGTCCTGATCTCAAATTGAACCTACAAGAAACTCATGAGGACGATGATGATACCCAAGAAGCCGATAAACTGATGATGCATGAGTTAATATATCTAAATGAGGAGAAGTGTGATCCCAGTGTGTTTGAAACTGCTAGTGGAGAAGATGACATGTGGTATTTGGACAACGGAGCGAGTAACCACATGACAGGAGATAGAAGATACTTTGATAAGATTGACGAATCTGTGACAGGGAAAGTTCGATTTGGTGATGACTCTCGGATTGATATCAAAGGGAAAGGCTCAATAAAGCTCATGGATAAGAGTGGTGAACCAAGAACTATAACAGATGTGTAGTTCATCCCAGGGTTAAAAAGCAACATTATTAGTCTTGGACAAGCGACAGAGTCAGGGTGTGAGATAAAGCTAAAGGGACAAAACCTCGAGATGCTGGATAGCAATGGCAAACTCTTGATCAAAGCTGCGCGATCAAGAAACAGGTTATACAAAGTGAATATGGGAGCCATGAGATTGGCTCAACTACATCTAACTATGAGTGATTCAAATCGGTGGCATGCGAGACTGGGACATGCTAATCTAGAAGCACTGAAGGTAATGGCTCAGAATGAATTAGTGCAAGGAATGCCGAAAATCAGCTTCAACAAAGAGATATGCGGCTCGTGCTTGATGGGAAAACAAACGAGAAAGAGTTTTCCAAGAGCTTCCACGTACCACGCAGAGAAGAGGTTGGAACTAATACATGGTGATCTCTGTGGTCCGATAACGCCAAGTACGAGTGCAGGGAACAAATATGTGCTTGTGCTAGTCGACGATCATTCTCGCTATATGTGGACGTTTTTAATGAAGGAAAAAAGTGATGCCTTCAGCAAATTCGAAGTATTCAATAAAGTAGCCGAGCAAGAAACTGGTGAAACCATTAAAACTCTAAGAACAGATCGAGGAGGAGAGTTCGTATCTCAAGAGTTTAATAAGTTTTGCTCGAAATTTGGGATTCAACGGCAGCTTACTGCGCCATATACTCCACAACAGAACGGAGTTGTGGAGAGACGAAACAGAACATTAATGGAGATGGCTAGGAGCTTGATGAAGCACACGATTCTTCCGAGTTACTTATGGGGGGAATCTGTTCGGCATTCGACGTATTTGATCAATCGAATAAGCACACGAACCTTGAAGGATAGAACACCATATGAGGCCTTACGGAACAAGAAACCAAACATCAACCATCTTCGAATATTTGGTTGTATCGGATATGCCAAGATTGATAAGCCTCATCTGAAGAAGCTGGAGGATCGATCAAGGATGCTTATTCACCTCGGAACAGAACCAGGTTCTAAGGCATATCGACTGTTTGATCCACAAACTCAGAAAGTGGTTGTGAGTAGAGATGTTGTATTTGATGAAGAAAAGGGCTGGAATTGGAGTAAAAGAAATCAAGAAGGAGATCGAAGAGGAGCAGATTTTCGAATCGAGCTCAGCACCTTCGGAAATCATGGGATTGAAGAAGAACCAGAGAATGGTGAAAAGCATTCCGCGGTTCCGTTCAACGAAGCTGGTCCACGGCAAAATAGTGACGATGACACAGAACAAAGAACAGAGGAAGACGATGAAGGAGAGGAGGCTCCAAATGGACTAAGTTTGCGAAGAAGTGATCGACAAACGACAAAGCCAAAATATCTTGATGATTATGTGCTACAAGCAGAAGCAGAAGACTACTTATTGTTAGCTGAAGATGAAGGAGAAATCTTATTGATGTGTTTAAACGAAGAGCCACGGCACTTTGGAGAAGCAAAGGGGTCGAAAGAATGGATGAGAGCTTGTGAAGATGAAATCAAATCAATCATAAAGAATAACACTTAGGAGCTTATGGAACTGCCAAAAGAAGCGAAAGCCATTGGATTGAAGTGGGTTTTTAAACTCAAAAGAAACTCAGATGAAAGTATAAACAAGCATAAAGCAAAGCTAGTTGCAAAAGGCTACGTACAGAGATATGGGATTGATTTCGAGGAGGTATTCGCGTCGGTTGCAAGGATCGAAACAATACGTTGCCTCCTGAGTCTTGCTGCATCACGAGGATGGGAGATACATCATCTAGATGTAAAAACTGCATTCCTTCACGGGGAGTTAAAGGAAATTGTCTATGTTAAACAACCAGAAGGGTTCGAAGTAGAAGGCAGCGAAGAAAAGGTCTACAAATTGAATAAGGCGTTGTATGGACTCCGACAAGCTCCGAGAGCTTGGAATCATAAGCTCAACAAAGTGCTCATGGACCTTAAGTTTAAGAAGTGTTCAAAAGAACCTTCAGTTTATCGAAAGGAAGTGCGCGATGAGCTCTTGATTTTAGCAGTATACGTCGACGATTTGTTTGTTACCGGAACCAATCTATGTGATGAATTCAAGAAGGAGATGGCTGAAAATTTCGAGATGAGTGATCTAGGGAAGCTGACCTACTACTTGGGAATGGAGGTGTCTCAACAAACAGAGAGGATTACACTAAATCAAAGGAGATATGTTGTGAAGATATTAGAAGAGGCAGGTCTAATGAAGTGCAATCCGGTTCAAACACCCATGGAGTTGGGATGTAAGTTATCCAAAGCATTGAACGAAAAGGAGATCGATGCTACTCGCTACAGAAAGAACGTTGGGTGCCTTCGATATCTGTTGCACACAAGACCCGACTTGTCATATAGTGTTGGTGTATTGAGCCGATATATGCAGAGTCCAAGAGAGTCTCATGGGACAGCAATGAAGCATTGCTTGCGATATCTCAAAGGAACCACAAGTTTTGGCTTGACGTTTGAAAGAACAAGGATGGAAGTACCAAAGTTAATAGGCTATAGTGATAGTAGTCACAACGTGGATCCAAATGATGGAAAGAGCACAACTGGACACATCTTTTATCTTGGA
>OVAU01003428.1:0-11106 GCA_900406315.1 Biscutella laevigata subsp. laevigata
AAGTCATCAAGTTTCAGTCTGACTAAGAGCAGTCAGCGCATAATCAGCTTGGTTTTAAGACTGATCAGAGAGCTTCAATCGAGTTAAATTGAAGTGAAGCTGGATTGGTTAAGGCGTTGGGATTTCTGGAGATTAGTGTCTCAGGTGGAGCATTTGATATTTCAGGGACTGCATTTATTTCTAGGTGGAGCTTNTAGAAGTGTGTTGGGTTGATCTCAGGTCTGAATAAGTGTTTTTCAGAGGTGTGTTTTGGAGTCTACATGTTTTGAGTGTGAAAGGTATCTCAGTTGGCAGTGGTCTGATGTGTTTGTTGGGTGTCGAAAGTCCTCCTAAAATTGGGTGTTAGGCGGCGTGTCCTGTTTTCTTTGAAGAAGCGGAACACAACAACGAGTTTATGTTGGATTTGCTGAAGAAGAAGTCAATAGAGTTTTGATCTCGGGTCTGAGGAAAGACGGGTGAAGATCAGTCTAAGGTTCCACATTCAAAGCATGGGGAAGTCTTCAAGAAAGGAGATCACAAGTCTGATTGATTCGTGGCAAGATGCAAGGGGCTNTTTGAAGAAGCGGAACACAACAACGAGTTTATGTTGGATTTGCTGAAGAAGAAGTCAATAGAGTTTTGATCTCGGGTCTGAGGAAAGACGGGTGAAGATCAGTCTAAGGTTCCACATTCAAAGCATGGGGAAGTCTTCAAGAAAGGAGATCACAAGTCTGATTGATTCGTGGCAAGATGCAAGGGGCTATGAGAACTCAGTTGCTGCAACAGATATATCTGTGTGACTGAAATTTGGATGATACTGAAGTGATTAGAGGTGGAATGCAGGTTAGGCTAGTCTCTGGTTCTTGCACTTCTAAGTGAGAGCTAAGCTGATGTACATCAGGAAGGAGGCTCATCATCCCAAGGTTGTCACTTGCATCGGTTCTATAAAGGTCAAAGTGCAGGAAATTCAAAGTGTAGTTGTGAGGCATGGTTTCAAAAGTTATTGGCTGCTTATTGGGCATAAAGAGGTGTTGATGTAATCTTCTCAGGGATGTGACTTGATTGCTGGGTAAATGGCATCAGGATTAAAAGCATGGCTGAAGAGATGTCTGAGCAATGGGTTATTTTGGTTCGGGTCGAGAAGATTTATGGTGCGGACACCAAATGCGTTTTGGTGGAGTTTTGCCCACAGGGAAGTGTGGTTGCAAGGTCTGATGCAGCTGGATCACATCATGAGTCCAGTTCTGATGTGTGTTGCACAAGAAGTGTTTCAAGAGTATTCTCGAGTAATGAGAATCAGAGACATGGTTTAAAAGGGTACAAGCAATGTGTCTCANTGTGACTTGATTGCTGGGTAAATGGCATCAGGATTAAAAGCATGGCTGAAGAGATGTCTGAGCAATGGGTTATTTTGGTTCGGGTCGAGAAGATTTATGGTGCGGACACCAAATGCGTTTTGGTGGAGTTTTGCCCACAGGGAAGTGTGGTTGCAAGGTCTGATGCAGCTGGATCACATCATGAGTCCAGTTCTGATGTGTGTTGCACAAGAAGTGTTTCAAGAGTATTCTCGAGTAATGAGAATCAGAGACATGGTTTAAAAGGGTACAAGCAATGTGTCTCAAGCTGCTGGTACTGAGACATGGTTTTTGTCTGAAGGTCATCACAACCAAGGTGGAGTTGTTGGAAGTGATCTGTCGGAATCATCAGCTGTTAAAGTTGAATTTAGAGCTGATTTTGATTAAACAAAAGGTTGAATTAGGAGTTGATTCATGGTGGAAACGAGTATGTTTCTAGGTTTTATGCAAATGATTCAAGGAAAGATTTGATTCCAAGCTCAGTGCACATGAGGTGAATCAAATGGTTAACAAAGAGAATCAAGTTTTGTTGCAGAATGTTCTGAAGTTGAGAGGTCAGTCGCTGATACATGGGTTTTTGGCATCAAGGGTCAAAGAAGAACTTGTGTGACTAGAAGTGAGATGATAAACTGGTTTATTCCGGTAAAGGAGTATGCTTATGGACATCTCAANAGTTTTGTTGCAGAATGTTCTGAAGTTGAGAGGTCAGTCGCTGATACATGGGTTTTGGCATCAAGGGTCAAAGAAGAACTTGTGTGACTGGAAGTGAGATGATAAGCTGGTTTATTCCGGTAAAGGAGTATGCTTATGGACATCTCAAGTATTTTGGCAAGTATAAACTTGTTTCTGAGTGGTTTATCTCAGGTTTCAAGACTGTCAGCTGATTAAAGAGCATTAATGGAGAATTAAGCTTAGTATGGATGTTACTGAAGCTGGGGTGTTTCTGGTGATAGGAATGGGTTGATGGCTCAGGTCTTGAACAGTGACTCAAGTGAAGATATTGAATGTGTCGAGGTTTACTGCATGGTTTAGTGCAAGGTTTTCTGCGTGGTTTAGTGCAGAGGTGTGTTGCATGGTTTTGTGCAGGGTGTTGATGTTTGATCAGCAGGCGTTTGTGTTGTATTAGTGACACTTATTGCAAGTTATTGGAGATCGGTTTGCCAAGGTTAAAGTTGTGGTTTTCAAGGTGTTATGAAAACTCACAGAGAAGACTTCAAGCTTGAATCAAGGTGGAGATTTGTTGGTTCTGATTCAATCTTATCAGAGGCTTTGGTGGTAATAATCTTGTAAGTAAACGGGCAAGAGAGTCATTCTCAAAGATGAGGGTTTTGGCTTAACTGTGGTTTTCACTTGTAGCCTCCTTCCAACAAGTGAGAGAGTGTGAATTTCTCCACCATTCTCAAGAGAGGTTCAAGAGAAGAGAGTGAGTCAAAGTTGCTTGAGAAATGACTCCTCAAGGATAGATAGGGAGAACCGATCAAGAGTGAAGTAGAGGGTTGAGGTGGTGTTTGTTTAGCCTCAGCAAGTCTCTTTTCATTTTCCCTTGTAATCTTTTCTTCTTCCTGTTCTGTTTCTATCAGAACATTTGTAACCTTGGTTATTCATAATGGAAAGGCCGAGGGACCTTCTTCCCTCCCCTGAGACGTAGCCACAATGGTGAACTCATGATCAACAAAAATCTCTATGCATTTCTTTGCTTTATGTTCATTTGATGTTCTCTGATTAAGTTAAATCAGGCGTTCCTATGGAGTTGATTTGGTCTGAGCAGAAGCAAGTTTCTGCTCTGAGGTGACCAGATCTGCACAGACATTAATTAAGCTAAATTTTGTTTGGAATATTAAAGACACATGAGTTTTTTTAAGTGAGTTACATAACCTTGAATGGATGTTTAATGGAGGAGTTACATGGTGGAGGAGTTTCATGTTAAAAGAATTATGTGTTGGAGAAGTTATATGTTGAAGGAGTAATAATGTTAAATGTAAGTTATGTTTTCATTTTATATAAATAGACATCATTGGTGTAGTTGTAATATCTTCTTAAACATTCTTCTTTCCTTTGAATAAAAGTTGTTCATAAAACTCTTTTCTCTTCATAAACACATTTGTGTTTTTTTGTCTTTTGTTCTCTACGTTTCTCTTTGGTTTCTTATTTTTTAGAGATCGAAACATTGGGAACCAGCATTTAGTATCAGACCCTAATAACTAAAGAAGGGTTGTCATCATCTGGTAATGAGACCGGAGTAGATATGGTGGCAAGAAAAGAAGGAAACGTGACAATGTCATATCCACTACTCACGAAGAGTAATTACTTTGTATGGGCGTTGAAGATGAGAGTGAATCTCCAGGCGCAATGAGTGTGGATGTTATTGAACTCGATGGAGTTGAAGAATGAAAAGACAGAATGGCTCTAGCGGCCATATATCAAGCACTTCTGGAAGATGTGCTTCTCATGGTGGCTGAGAAGGATTCCGCCAAGCAAGCATGGGAAACGCTTAAGATGATGCACGTCGGTGTTGAACGAGTCAAGGAGGCGAAAGTACAAACATTGAGATCCCATTTTGAGGCTATTTGCATGAAAGATGGAGAGTCAATATATGACTTTGCGATGAAATTAACATATATTGTGACTGGTATCCGTTCATTGGGAGAGAGAGTGGAGGAGATCTTCGTTGTCAAGAAGTTCCTTCGGGCGGTACCTCAAAAGTTCATGCAAATCGTCATTGTGATTGAGAATTTTGGTGACCTAAAAAACATGATCGTCGAGGAGGTCGTGGATCGTCTCAAAGTCTACGAAGAGAGGCTTTGTGGCTATGGTGACGGAGATGAGGAGAAACACTTATTGCTTTCACATTCAAAATAGAAGGCATGATTGAAGAAAAATAGTTGATTATTCTTCTAGCTCATCAAAACAGAGTAGTAACATTGGTGAGAATCATAGTCGTGGTAGAGGAAGAGAACGAGGGAGGGGTCGAGGGCAAGGTCGTGGCTTTGAAGCACCTCGACAAGATGACTCAAAACCTCGTAGAGACAAGAGCACAGTGAGGTGTTATGCTTGTAAAGAGTACGGTCACTACGCCGTATTAAGAAGTCAAATGAGGAGGCAAATTTGACTTGTCCCCAAGACGAGGAACCATCCATGATGTTCTTTGAAGAATTGACAGATACTTTACTTGGAGTTCAGGAGAAACAAGTAATGCTCAATGAAGAGAAGGTTATGGTGAACCTATTTGTATGTGGCGAGGAATACACTCATACCAATATATGCTATCTTGATAATGGAGCAAACAACCATATGACGGGACATCGAGAGAAGTTCAAGAAACTTGATGAGAAGTATACAGGAAGTGTAAAGTTTGGAGACGATTCACTTAACGAAATTAAAGGGCGTGGATCAATCTTGTTCCAATGCAAAAATGGAGACCATCGATTGATCACCGAAGTCTGTTACATCCCGAAGCTAAAGAGTAATATCTTAAGTCTTGGTCAAATGATATAAGAGGACAATACGATCACCATGTCGGGTTCTTTCTTGAAGATGTTCGTTCATAATGGCACTTTGTTGATGAAGGTGAAGAGATCACCAAATATGTTGTATAAGATTTCTCTCGAGACAAGCAATCCCATCTCTTTCTTGACATCGCTTGCCGACCCGACATGGTTATGGCATGCACGACATGGACATGTAAACTTTTATGCAGTCAAGCTGATGGGAGACAAGGAGTTAGTTGTAGGGTTACCTAAGATCACACACCCCAATCAAATGTGTGAAAGTTGTATTGTCCCAACGCAGACGAGGCTACCATTTCGTGCGCAAGCCAACTTTCGTGTGAAGCAGCCTTTGCAGCTAGTACATGCAGATTTGTGTGGTCATATCACCCCTACAACAATTGCTGGTAAAAAGTATTTTTTTTAACTTGTTGATGATTATAGTTGATGGATGTGGGTATACATGCTCAGAGAAAAAAGGAGAAGCCTTTTGATGCATTTAGAATCTCAAGAAACTTGTGGAGAATAAGTCGGAGTTCAAGCTTAATACTTTACGTACAGATCGTGATGGTGAGTTTACATCACAAGATTTTCTAACTTTTGTAAAGAAGAGGGAGAGGAGCGTCACTACACAACACCATACACCCCCACGGCAGAATTGTGTCGTAGAAAGGAGGAATCGCACCGTGATGGATAATGCAAGGAGTTTGCTTAAAAGCATGAAAGTTCCAATGATTTTTTTTGGGAGAAGCAGTACGACAAGCGGTTTATCTCTTAAATCGATTGCCGACGAAAGTACTAGGAGAGAGTACCCCTTACCAAGCTTGGTACGGAAAGCGGCCTCATTTGAATCATTTAAGGGTATTTGGTTGCATATCACATGTAAAGGTTGCAGGACCACATATCAAGAAACTTGATGATCAAATTCAAAGAATTGTGTATCTCGGTGTTGAAGAAGGAAGTAAAGCATACAAATTCTTTGATCTAGTGAAAGAGAAGGTTGTTGTGAGTTGAGATGATGTGTTTGAGGAGGACAAGAAATGGGAATGGTGTAATGACAATGATGAGGTCGTACAAAAACAAGTGGAGTTTGGAGTGTTATCATAGGAATTGGAGAGAGTTATAACACCCAAACAAGTCCGACTTTAATGATTCCAACAACACCAACAGACGTGATAAGCTCTCCACAACAACTTGAAAACTCTAGTGGTTCCGCAAGTGAGCCGAAGCGATTTTGTTCTCTTGTAGACATTTATGCAGAAGCACCACTAAGAGAGATGGAGCTCGACGAATTGTTGTTACTCACTACCGATGAGCCAACATCGTATCGTGAAGCAGTAATCGAGGAGACATGGAAAAAGGCAATGAAAAGAGAGCTCGAATCCATTGAAAAGAACAATACTTGGGTTCTCAACAATTTTCCAATTGGTCACAAAACCATAGGTTTAAAATGGGTGTTCAAGTTGAAGAAGGATAGTGAAAGCAGAGTACTTAAGCACAAAGCAAGATTGGTAGCAAAAGAGTACATATAGAAACAAGGAGTTGATTTTGAGGAGACTTTTGCACCAGCGGTTAGACTTGATACTGTTAGGCTTATTCTTTTCCTCGTAGCTCATTATGGTTGGAAGATTCACCACTTGGACGTCAAATCTGCTTTTCTTAATGGTGATATTGAAGAAGAAATTTATGTGGCCCAACCTGAAGGCTTCATCATTAAGAACCAAGAGCACAAGGTGTACAAACTGTCCAAAGCTCTATACGGACTACACCAAGCACTAAGAGCTTGGAATACTTGTCTCAATACAAGAATAATGAGTCTGGGTTTCAAGAAATGCTCAACAGAGCAGATTGTATACACAAGGAACAATCAAGCAGAAGTTCTTATTGTTGGTATATACCTTGATGATTTAATCGTGATGGGATCAAGTACTACAGGTGTAGAAGAATTCAAGAAGCAAATGTGTTTAGATGTGTGAACCAATAGGATTGTATAATATTAGTAATGAGTTTCTTAAACTCATAAATTATAAGCAGTTTCTAGCAAAACGTTATGAATACCTAATATCATACAAATGTCAAACATCGACATTACAACTTAATTTGAGTAGTACAAATGATTTCTGGACATTCCCAATAATCTCCCACTTGTACTGGAACCATCTATTCCGATAATCCTTTTGTCTCTATATCTCGATTTGAGCTAAAGGCAAGAAATTGTGTCATCCTTAATAAGCCAAATCATGTTTATCAAACTCTGATTTATACTGATTAAACAAGTGATTGACATTCACCTCGTTTGAGCATGGTCATGCATTTCTCAGTATCAAATCTTTGATAGGCCCAGAGATATTTATCTCCCATTATATAGGAGGGACAAATCCCATCTTGTTTCATCCATGTTTCTTATATACTTCTCAAATCTGCTCAAGCATTGCCTTTATAATCTCCTGTTACGGTAGACGTTTGACAAGGTCAAAGCAAACCAATCCATATATAAGAAAACATGACAAATTCTGGTCAAAGGACTATACTCTATAGTCCTGATGAGAAACTTTTATGACACTCATATAACCATCTTGTAGAGTTCTTATAGCGGGTCAGTCCAATACTGTGTTCGCTAACACATATTTATGTAATTGACTTTAATACCACATATTAATGACTTCATGAAACTTAGTTATCAGTCAACTCACATACTAGTTATTTATAATTATTGATGTCTCGTATCAATAACCTTGACTAGGGACTTCATTAATCTATGTCATTTTCACTTATAGGGTTTCATGATCAAGTCACATACTTGGTGACCTATAAAATAACAGAAATTATTTTGGGACTATTATTCAACCATCCAATAATCAAATTGTATTGAAACAAATTTCATTAATTTGAAAATAAAATTAATGTATGAAAACACGAACATCGTATAGTAAAATGGAAACTCCCACTTAAATAAAGATCACATCTTAAGAATTTAATGCCTATAGCAGTAGATGAATTTCATGCTTAAGCCTTGGAAGAGGCTTAGTCAAATGATCAACAAAGTTTGCATCAGTTGAGACTCTGCTAATCTTGACATCTCCTCTATCAATTATTTCACGAATGAGGTGAAATCTTCTTTGAATGTGTTTGGATTTATGGTGTGATCTAGGTTCCTTTGCTTGAGAAATAGCTCCATTGTTGTCACAATACAAATCTATTGGACTAGAAATAGTAGGAACCACACCCAATTCAATTATGAACTTTTTAATCCAAACAACCTCTTTTGCCGCATAAGATGCAACAATGTATTCAGCTTCGGTTGTAGAGTCTGCCACAGTGCTTTGCTTAGAGCTTTTTCAACTCACTGCTCCCCCATTAAGACAAAAGATAAATCCAAATTGTGATCGGAAATCATCTTTGTCTGTCTGAAAGTTGGCATTTGTATAACCACTCACAACAAGCTCATCACATCCTCCATAGACCAAGAACTTTTCCTTAGTATTTCTCATATACTTAAGAATGTTCTTGACTGCAGTCCAGTGACATTCACCAGGATCTGATTGGTATCTACTCGTCATGTTTAAAGCACATGCAACATCTGGACGAGTACAAAGCATGACATACATGATAGATCCTATAGCAGATGCATATGGGATCCTACTCATGCGCTCTTGCTCACCATGTGTCGAAGGACACTGTGTCTTGCTGAGAGTAATGCCATGAGACATTGGTAGAAATCCTTTCTTGGAATCATGCATATTGAACCTATGTAAGACCTTATCTATATAAGTGTCTTGACTTAATCCAATATGCTTATTTGTTCTATATCTATAGATCTTTATTCCTAGAATGTATGTGGCTTCTCCCATGTCTTTCATTGAAAAACAACTTCCTAACCAAGTCTTTATAGACTGAAGTAAAGGAATGTCATTTTCAATGAGAAGTATGTCATCTACATACAATATCAAAAAGGCAACTGCACTCTCTGTAGTCTTTTTGTAAACGCATGGTTCCTCTTCGTTTCTAACAAAATCAAACTTTTGTACTGCCTCATTGAAACAAAGATTCCAACTTTGAGATGCTTGCTTCAGTCTATAAACCGAACGTTGAAGCTTGCACACCTTCTTAGTTCTCCCTGGAATCGTGAAACCTTCAGGTTGTGTCATATACACATCCTCTTCCAGCTTTCCATTAAGGAACGCTATTTTCACATCCATCTGCAAAATCTCATAATCATAATAAGCAACAGTTGCTAAGAGAATCTGAATGGACTTAAGCATTGCAACTAGAAAATAGGTTTCATCATAGTCTATACCATGAATTTGTTTATAAACTTTTGCTACCAATCTAGCATTGTATATCTGAATATTACCTCAGTTTTCTTCTTAAAGATCCATTTACACTCAATGGGTTTAACACCATCAGGTAAATCCTCCAAAGTCCATTCTTTGTTTTCTGACATAGAATCCATTTCAGATACAGTGGCTTCACGCCAATTTTCGGAATCAGGGCCCATCAATGCTTCCTCA
This sequence comes from Biscutella laevigata subsp. laevigata, assembly GCA_900406315.1. Lineage (NCBI taxonomy): Eukaryota > Viridiplantae > Streptophyta > Magnoliopsida > Brassicales > Brassicaceae > Biscutella > Biscutella laevigata. Next base: position 9,331 of record OVAU01003428.1, read on the forward strand.
TAAGACGAAGGTTCATCACTCTCTATGATCAAAAGGTCATTGTGATCTGTCACCCAAACTCCAAATCTATTAGGTTCGTGACGAATCCTTTCGGACCTACGTAATTTAGGTTCCACATGTGTAGATTCAACGACTCTTCGTAAATCTAATTGATGCTCTTCCTCTATAGTTGGAGCAATCTCTTGTGTTTCTCGAACTTCTTCGAGTTATACTTTACTCCCACTCCTTCACTTGGAAAGAAATTCTCTTTCTATAAAAATGCAGTTTCGAGCAACAAACACTTTGTTCTCGGTGTGAATGTAAAAGTAATAACATTTGGTCTCCTTGAGATAACCAACGAAGTAGCATTTATCAGATTTTGGTCCAAGCTTATCTATGATTAAATGTGTGACATAAGCTTAGCAATCCCAAATTTTCATAAAAGACAAATTGGGAACCTTTCCTGTCCACATCTCATATGAAGTCTTTTCAACTGACTTTGATGGACATCTATTTACCGTAAACGCAGAAGTTTTGATCGCATATCCCTAAAAGGATGGTGGAAGATCTGCATGACTCATCATTGATCGCACCATATCTAATAAAGTACGATTTCTCCTCTCGGATACACCATTGTGTTCCTGGAGGAGTGAGCTGTGAAACAATTCCACAGTCTTTTAGATGATCATTGAACACTTGGCTTAAATATTCTCCCCCTCGATCAGATCGAAGAGCTTTGATTGTTTTCCAAACTGGTTTTGTACTTCATTCTGAAACTCTTAGAACTTTTCAAAAGATTCAGCCTTATGTTTTATTAGATAAACATAACCAAATCTACTAAAATCATCAGTAAATGTGATGAAGTAATTGTAACCTCCTCTAGCACTTATGCTCATCGATCCACATACATATGTATGTATAAGGCCCAATAAGTCATTTGCTCTTTCACTGTTACCAGTGAATGGAGTTTTAGTCATTTTACCCAATAAACAAGATTCACATTTTTCAAATGATTCATAATCAAATTTGTTTTAAATTCCATCACTATGAAGCTGTTGAATGTGTTTCTCGTTTATGTGGCTCAAACGACAGTGCCAAATGAAGGTTGGATTCGAGTCGTTGGACTTAAATCATCTGGTACTAATGTTATATATAGGCGTAGTTTGGTTAAGAATATAAAGTTCATTCTCTAATGGAGTACAACCATAAAAGATACCATCACGATCAAATAAACAACATTTGTTTTTTTTTATCATAAACTGAAAATCATCCAAATCCAAACAGGAAATAGAAACAATATTTCTGCTTATAGCAGGTACATGGTAACAATTCTTAAGTTCTAAAACCTTGCTTGAAGGCAAAGACAAATGAAATGTTCCTACAACTAATGCAACAACTCTTTCTCCATTCCCAACGCGCAGGTCCATTTGTCCTTTCTCCAAACTTCTACTATTGCTTAGACCCTGCATATTTGTACAAATATGAACGCCACAACCGGTATCCAATACCCAAGAAGTAGAATTAGAAGTAGTAACATTTACTTCTATAACATAAATACCTGGAGAAGAAGTCTCAAAAGTCATCTTCTTCTTTTTCAGATCTTCCAAGTATTTCTTGCAGTTTCTCTTCCAATGCCCAAAACCATTACAATAATGGCACTTATCTTCACCAGAAGGACCAAGTTTAGACTTAGGAACAGGTTCATACTTGTCTGGATTCTTAATCCATTTTGCTTTACCATTTCCTTTGTTCTTATAAACACGAAAAAACGACCACAAGAAGCGACCACAAATGTAG
>OVAU01003430.1:0-11106 GCA_900406315.1 Biscutella laevigata subsp. laevigata
CCAATCTAACTACCAATTGAACCAATTAAACCAATGTACATAAATTCTCCATACTCTAATAGAATACATTCAAATATGAGTTGATACTATTGTGTTTTTATTTTGATTTTGGATTTAAAAAATATATATTTTACGTATGGTATTAATCATTAGTGATCCCAAATCTAGAAAGAAATTATAGTTTTGGTCTGAAGTCCTTCTAATTTATCCAAATCTATTATCTTCTTGGAAACAAGTATCAACTTATTCTTTTTTTTTTTGTCTACAAATATCAACTTATTCTAGACTCAATTTTCATTATACCTATCAGAGACTCTCACAAAAAATATATATAATTTAAAAGCTAATAATAATAATCGATTTATTATTTTCCGCGTCCACATCTAAAACACATTAAACTTAATTAGGAGGATATGAACCCAAACAGAAAATGCTTTGTTACTCATACCACAGACCCCACATAGGTTCTCTTATAAATCCATGATTATATTTTCATTTAGAAAATAATGGCAACAACATTTTCTTACACTAGCTCAGTTTCTAAATATCTGGCATTAAATTATCATTGTTTAAGATTAACAATTGGGTATAGTGGGAGATTAGTAGGTAATTAGCAAAAAGTTAAGAGTCTTTATTTTTCAAAATCGTTAGATCATCTGTCAATTTGACTCATACAACAAATGTAAATCGATTTGGTCTCCGATATGTGTCTGCCCATTTATGAATTATGATATACGTATTATTTATTCATGCACGCCTACATTAGGTATAAGAAAACTGAAAGCTGTAGTAGTCAAATGATTCAAATTAAGCAACTAAGTATATAATTTAATTAAATGCACTTCCCAAAAGACTTTTGACGATCGAGAATCATCATAAAATTGACCCTAGTCATTAATAAGAGCAGTCCATATACGTACAGAATATTCAAGCAAAACCAAGGAAAAAAAAAGAGATTTGTGCCAAATGAGAAGTTTTCAAAAGTAATTGTTAAATTTGTCATTTTCTTTTGTGATAGCAAGTTGGTGATATAGCATGAGTAAAAAATAAAATTGGGTTGTTGCGAAAAGACGACATTGTCCTTGAGCAATTTTGGCATGACAAGTTATTTATTTCTTCTGAGTCATTGGATTAAAATATAGAATAGAGATCTAAGGGTTGTGGCAGTTCCGATTAGAATAGAAGTGATCTGGTTTCTTGCATCGAAACTCGTGTGATAACAAACTTAAAGAATTTTCCAGGTTTAGAAGTTTTTTTGGAACAGTGTTATGAAAAGTTGGCAACTCCTTTGCTATGATCCAATGAATAAAGACTTTATACGTGTGTATAACAGAGTTGGTGGAGATTTATCTCGGGGAAAGAGATAGTTGTTGGGTGAAAAGCGACATCGTACGTTTATATAAAGGGATTAGAGGTAAGAAGATAGGGTTTGAAGTTGTATATTTTCAGGGTAGAGAATTTGGGTTTTGAAACTTCTATCGAGGAGATAACGGTAAGTTTTGTTCCAAATGAAATCCTTTTTTCTTTTGGTATTACAGAACAACATTTAACCTGAAACTAGTTTTGCATGTCTATCTGAGTTTAGTTTTTGTTTGTTGTTATCGAAGGTTTTTTCATAATAATACTGGTTGTGTTCTCGACTCTATGAATGTGTTATTTGGGAAGCAAATTAATGTTGGTTTTCCGAGCAACGGTGAGGAATAATTTGTTCAGATTGCTGTTTGAACTTTTAGGTAGATGTTCTGTGGGGTACTGAATATTTCTCTGGAGTTGTTATTTACGAATGTTGTTATGTCTTGTTTTTAATGTGAGTGTTATGTGGTTGAGAAGTTGTGGTAAGATAGTTGTGGTTGGATATACGAATTCGGAATAGCCATGTGTCTTGGAATTTAACATGATTTCGTAGTAGAGGTGACGTGGTTGGTTGATTGTGGTTGTCGTATAGTCTGGATGTATAGTATTTTCTTTGCAAGTGTTTGTTGGCTAACCGTTTATTGTTTGTTTTTGAGTGGACAGGTTTTGGATGACGAAGGTTTGTTGTGCGATAGCTGGGAATTGGTCTTGCGGAGAGAAAAGGGAATGGAGTTTTGATGTAGACAAAGGAAGGTTGGGTAGGTTAGTGAGAATTAGTAATGCTTTCAGTGAAAATGTAGGTGGTGATGGTAAAGGTGCTTCTTATGTGAAATATGTGCAGTGTAACAATCATAGTGTGTTTGACCACGTTGTAAGGGTTGGGGGTGAACCTGAGTTATGTTATTGGTGTTATAACCTGGTTAGGTAATTTGGTTGTTGTTTGCAGAGTGGAAGCAACCAAAAAGGAAGCAGTAATAGGTGTGGAAGATGTGGAGGTGTTGGCCACAATAAGAGTACCTGTAAGAACCCTGTTTGATAAAGTTTGTTGTTGGGATGTAATGGTTTGCAGTAGTACTCTTCAGAAGTTATTGCAGGAACTTGTATTTTGGGTGGGATGATACTCCAAAAAGCAAACTTTGCTATTGGATGGCTAACCAACCATTGTGTTTTTGGTTTTTTGGGCTTTAATATCGAAAACATTCGGAGGATATGAATGGAAGACTTTATGTTTTTGATTTACCTTCTTCCTTATGTAATGAATGGAATTTGTGTCATCAGATTGACCAGAGAGTTAAGAATTTTTGGTTGGTAAAGGTATGAAAGATGAATAAGTGGTAGCCTTAAATACGCAAGATGGGTATATTGATCTAAGAATATGACAATAGCATACCACTAAAAATTCCTATGAATACGAAAGAGTTACCATATTTTAATGACCATAATTTTAAGAATTCGAATTGTACAACAATGAGAAATGAGTACTTGTGAATCAAAAAGAATATGTTGTTCTAAGAAGATAAAAATAGCGCAAGAGGAAAATAACTTGATTAACCTTAGTAACCTAGAAATCCTAAATTTGAAAAGAGTGTCAATAGGTTTGTTAGAACTTTTTCACCACACCAACATCTTTCAGGTACGTCAAAAAATTGTCTTCTGCGTGGTTGGGAGGTACCACTAAACGCAAAGTCAGAGGTTGTCATATTGAACTGGTTGAATGAGGTAGTCATATTCACCTGAATGCAAAATCAGAAAGGAGAGATGGCAATATCACACATTAGTGAACAGATGAACGAGTGACCACAAAAGTATAACAAAAAAAATCGAACACAGACAGGTGAACACAGGGAGACACAATATTACCATGCTAAATCGACCATATAAATGCGATCAGATGTTTCTATAAACAAATAAGGTAAGGAAAAACATTTGGACAATTAAAGGAATCCATAACCACTATAAGCCGACCATAGAAATGCGAACAAAATTATTATTTTTACAAATCATCTAGTAAAAAAGATGTAGGTGTGACAACCAAAGGATAACGAGAACGAGTGACCACAAAAGTATAACCAAAGAAAAGCGAAGACAAAAAAGTGAAACTGGGACACACAAGTATGACCATGCTAAATCGACCATAATAATGCGACCAGGTATTTCTATAAACAAATAAGGTAAGGAAAAACATTTGGACGATTAAAGGAATCTTTAACCACTATAACCCGACCATAGAAATGCGAACAAAATTCTTATTTTAACAACGCATCTACTAAAAAAGATGCAGGTGTGACAACCAAAGTATAACGAGAAAAATGCGAACACGAATGACATAGAGGTTTAAAACAGAAATATGGACAGTGAATAAGGTAATGAAAACATTTGCTTCATATAACGTAAGTATAACCATCAAGAGTTGACCATGAGAACGCGAACACAATTATCATTCCAGAAAGAAAACCCTAGGGAAAATGTACCTATAATTAACATTTATGGCGTACAAAAACTTATCATTTCAAACGAAAAAGAACAGCAAATCTGGATATTAACTAGAAGGAGATACACAAAAGTTATAGATGAGCAAAAATGTTAACAGAGAAATACTAAACAGGAAAACCATGTATGAGTGAGAAGTTGTTTTGGGAATCAAACTTTGAAATGAGTGTGAAGTTGTTACTTGATATTCTGGACAAAATCCGGCGAGAAATGCGGCGAGAAAACGAGCGAGGTATAAGGCAAGAAGTGAGGATGGGAGACGGTGAGAGACGGTGGAGTAGGTTGACAAAGGTGGAGGAATGTAGGTAAGAAACGGTGAGAACCAGTGAGAGACGGTGGAGATGATTTCTGTAGGTGAAGATCTTTTAGAGAAGAGAATAACTTGAGTGAAAAGGAGAGATGAAAGTAAAGAGGAGAAATGAACAAGTTAAAAGTAAAAGTACAAATGTAGATGTCCATCGGTTAATATGAGGCAATCGTTGAAAATTGGAAAAGAATTTGTTTGCTCTCGTCAATCTAGTTTCAATGTAGTTAGAAGTAGCAATTTTAGTTTGGTTGAGGGTGTTTGAGTAATAAACCACAATAAATTTGTTATCAGAAACAAAAGTGTCAAAAATGAACAATTACTTTTAGAAACTTGACATTCTGGACAAAATGTTTAAAAAAACGCATGCCAAATTTTCGAGACAAAAGTTTATCATTACTCGATATAAAAAATTGTAATCATCATTTTTCATTGCAAACGTTTGGAGAAAGTTCATAAACAAGTGTTTTAGATTACAAAATTTTAAAAAACATTTAGAGACATTATTTATATATATATTCCTATTTTTATACTGGTTTACGTTTAATAAACATCTATTTTGTTAATGTGATAGAATTAAATCTAAAACTTTAATTTTTTATATGTTATTTTACTTAACTACTGAAAATATAATAAAAAAAAGTTGGTTATGATTAAGAAAACACCATCATATTTTAATATGATTTATATGTCATATAAATTTAGGACGGTATTCATAGTAGAATTCAAACTCTGGCAAAAGAACATTCAAAGTAAATCTTTTTACCAATAAATTACCATCAAACAGACAATGCCCCTAGGCTATGTACAATGGTTGGAAGTATTCTAATAATTTTTTTTTTTAACTTTTTAATACTTCACCTATTAATCAAACATATATTCAATTTTTATATTTTATAATCATTGATTTTTTCTATGTTTAAATCAAATGAAATAAGTTTCTATTTACAAAAAAAAAATTGATGAATTTTGATATAAATTTTATAAAAAGAAATAATATTTTATTATGAGATAATGTAGTTCAAATTATTTGGATGGAAAAAAATATCAAGAATATACACAACAACCAATATGAATATGACATGTGTTACTCATATCCCCACTTTTGCAATTCAACTCCGTTGAATTAATTCAACAATTCAACACCTCTCTCATCGCTCATAGATATTTCATTTTACAACACCATCCATTGCATCACTTTCAACTCTTGAATAATTTATTCAACACCACCATTATATGTAGTAGATTAGTTTCTAATTCTAAGTTTTGGTTTAGTTTTTTAAATTTTACTTTTTAATAATGTTTCTAAATCTGAAATTATAGATTTTGATTTGATGTAATTTTATTTTTTTGTGAAATAATAGTTTTAGTTTATTTTTATACTATTAATTTATGTTTTGATTGTTTATAATTGCTAAAATAAAAATATAAAATGATGAATTAAAACTATTATTTTCTAAAATTAATAACTAAAATATTTATAAGTAATATTAAATAATTTTGAAAATCCAAATAAAAGTATTAATAACGTTTAAAATAATTAAAAATATGTATAAACTAACCAATTGTGAAACAGATTTTGGTTTTATGTGGAAAATAGGTAAAATGTATAGTTATCAGTTTTCCTATAAAATGAGGGAATTTATTTTAAGTGAAATTTAGTCTGACATACAAACAAAAACCAAAAGCTAATGCAGAATGTAAAATGTAAAATCAATCAAGGATTTTCACGTAATCATCATGTTCTACAAAAGAATTCATAACCACCCTGAAATGTCCCAATATTTAGATGTACCACATCGTTTATATATATTTTATGAGGATGATCGATCAGTAAAGGTAGAAAATATAAAACTTCTAATATTAAGAAAATCAATAACTTCAACTGATTTGATTATTTTCTGATTTTTATACATGTAAAGAGTTTCTATCCACGTCTCAGTTTATAAAGAACGTGCATATATCCACATATGTATTAAAAATTAAAAAATAAATGTTTTTTTTTATCGGTGTTCTGATCATCCATCACAGTCATAATAGTTGTAGCAATACGTTAAAAAAAAGAAGAAAAAATTACCAAAAAAATTATCAAAAACGCGTTTTTCTTTAGACGACAAAATGTTCAAAGAAACAAAAGAATATCATCATTTTGGACCACTCTACTTACTTTGATTTGATCAAACAAAACAAACACATTAGAAATTGGAAAAAAATTCAAATTATCCTCAACGAAAATTACCATTTGTATAAAACCGATATTTCTACAAAAGAAAAATACTAAACATTCGATTTATAAAATTAATTAAAACAAGAAAATAAATTAAGATTAGGTGAGATCAGTAGCGTTCCCCACCAACCTCACTTCTCCGTTGGTTTCCTCCGCTCTTCCTAGGCGACTTAGCCGTCGGCGACCGGAGATGATTATCTTCTGTATGATGATGACTCTTACGAGGCTTATGACCATCTTCTCTACTATCAGAAACCGACTTGTCTTGCGTATTTGGCACTGTGTAAGTAAACGTACCCATCGGAATATCATTATAATCCTTAAGATCGTTGAGAATAGAAACGACTGTGCTCATACAAGGCCGGTTCTTAGGTCGATGACTTAAACATTGATAAGCTAAAGCTGCTGCTTTCTTAGCTCCTGTCTCTGAGTATTGACCTTCAAGTCTAGGGTCCATGATTCGAGCTAACTTACGAGCATCGTTGAGCATTGGACGAGCATAGTCCACGAGGTTTTGTTCCCTTGATGATCTCTTCTTATCCACTGATCTCCTTCCGGTTAAAATCTCAAGCAACACAACTCCGAAGCTGTAGACGTCACTTCTCGCCGTTAAATGACCGGTCATGATGTATTCAGGAGCTGCGTAGCCTTGTGTCCCCATCACTCGTGTTGACACGTGTGTGTCGTCTCCTTCTGGTCCGTCTTTAGCTAACCCGAAGTCAGAGAGTTTAGCTGTGTAATCCTGAAAAACGAAAATAACACTTTGTTAAGAGTTTTTAATTAGGGTTTTATTAGAATCGAAAGATTAATTAATTTTTGTTAGTTTTGCTTACGGAATCTAATAAGATGTTGGAAGCTTTGAAATCTCGATAGATTACGGGTTTTTCTGCTTCGTGGAGAAATTGAAGACCTGTTGCAGCTCCATGAGCTATCTTCATCCTCGTCGACCATGGAAGCGATGCAGAGAATCCTGAAATTTCAAAAATCGATTTAGAAAACATTCAAGCACTGTTGTCTCAGTTTGAAGTCTATGTATAAGAAAAACCAAAGACAAAAAGAGAGACTTACTTCTAAAAAGCTGATTCTCTAAGCTTCCACGAGGCATAAACTCATAAACAAGAGTTCTATGTTCTTCTTCACAGCAATAACCGATCAATTTCACAAGATATTTGTGCTTCAATTGTCCTAAAAACATGACTTCTGTCTGAAAACAAAACCCAGAAAAGATTAATAAAAGACACAACACAAATTTTATTTTGAACAAAAAGTAATACTAACTAACCAGCCATTCACGGTGACCTTGAAGACCTTCAGGATCAAGCAATTTAACAGCAACAGGTTGAGGTTTAAGACCAGGACGAAGCTTATCATCAATGAAACCTTTATGAACAGGACCAAACCCTCCTTCGCCAAGGAAATTTGTTGATGAAAAGCTTTGTGTAATGACTTTAAGCTCGGCGAGAGTGAAAGCATAAAGATCCGATCCAGCTAGAGAGATTGATAGATCTTCTGATAAAGTAATCAAACTCGTGTTGCTGGAATCAAGATTCGACAGTCTTTGAAACGAGCTCTGTTTCTTGATGACGTCATCTTTTTCTTTTGATTTCTTTGTAGAAGCCATTATGGTTTCTGGATCTCCTAAGCAACCGGCAACAAGTGATCTCCATGCTGATTTCTTCTTCACTGTCATTCTTGATTTCTGTGTTTTCTTTTTCTTTGATTTTGGGGTTTGTAATGAAAGAGAGAAATAATTTGTTTTAAAAAGAGAGAGACAGTAGGTTTTGGAATATAAAGAGAAGGCTTTTTAAAGGTCGCGAGGAGAGAAAGAAAGAGGAAATTAAGACTTTTGATTATTATTAATTTCAATTCGTATTCACCAACTACGACTATTACTAAAATTCTCATTTTTTGGTGGTTACTTTATATTTTTTCTTAACCGAGCTTTGACACATTGTAAAATTCCAATTAATTTACACACAGCACGCGCTTAACGCGTGTACAATTATCAGTCAGTGCCCTTTCTTTTAACGAATATACAAATACGTGTTAACTTTTTGAATGGACCCATACAAAGTTTAAACATGTGAATCAAATAAAATGACACACAAAAATGCCCCACAAAAAAAAAAGGATATTGGTATTTTTGGGGATTTTTAGTTACGTGGAAGTGTGAATATAAATTTAAAAAAAAAAACATGTACATTTCATTGTCTTTCACATTTTCATTGTCATTTCTAGTAGTATATGGTGTGGTGTGTTCAGGTCAATTTTGACTACTAGTTTTGGTAATATACGCGATACCGTATCGGTAAAATTTTGACTTCCTTTTTTCTTAAAAATTAACACATATCTTTGATTTTGTCAATTGTTTGATCGTTTCGAACTAGTGAAACATCGGATATTACCTAGCATGGAAAATCCATTCAATTTCAAAACTGTATTTAAAAGATATAATTGTATAAACATTCTCGATTCTAAAGGGGGTAGTGATCCTACTTGATAGTTTAGGGAATAGTTATTTTGTACTCATTTAAGTATCTTGTACCCGTCGACAAAATAATAATAATAATAATAATAAGTAACTCGTATTTCGCCGAAAAAAGTATCTCGTATTTTTATCAAATTGTTCTTTCTCTACTATCGGAATTGAATTTTAAATTAGACTTGAGCCCGCGTTTAACTCGGATATTTTTTATTTTGAAATTAACATTTATAATTAAAGTTTTAAATTACAAAAATATGATTATGCAATAAATCATATATTTTAAAATATTATTTTGTCTAATTTAGATAAATTTAACCTATTATTAAAATTCTTACCAAATAGTTTATGTTTATAAAATTTCATGATTTTAAAATATTATTTGAATCAGGTGATTTGTAATTTGTTGTAAAAAATATTTAGTGAAAAAATAAATAAAAAACTTGATTTAATATATAATCATAATATTGCTTTAAAATGATTAAATCCTATAAATTTAAATATTATTAAATCCTAAAATCGTGAAATTGAGGACTATATTTTTAAAAAATCATAAAACTATTAAATCCTATATTTTTAAAAAATTGTAAGACTACTAAATCATAAAACCTAGGGATATTTAATATAAAAAACCGTGATACATAGAAAATTATATTTTAAAATTATTATATCAAACAATTAAATAATAAAATATTTATTTAGAGATATATTTTGTTAATGTGATATATATTGCAGAAAATCGTATTAAAATATTTTTCTAGCCATCCTAAGAAATATTCCATATGGCTTATTTGTGGTAGATTTATTATGTATTAATAGAAAAGATGATTGTATAACAATGATATTAATACAGCCCACTATATTATATTCGGCGATTAGTTGGTTTTAGACTATTAAATATATATAGCAATACCAATTTAGCAATTTTGCTTAGTAGAATTATGTAAGTATCAATGTCTTTCACTGCGCTTGTCTCTTCAAATATATAAATCTTTATTCTAAATTTATATCTTCTTTTCCGATTAAAGTGTTTTTTTCTGCTTTTGAATTAATGTTATAAAGATTAAGAAATTCACTCTAACATTGCATAACCTATATAGATAACACTCTTTGTTAATTGATCAAGTGTGATATTAAAGAGATTGAGAAGATTGAAAAGGATCTCTTTATCCTTTCAAACTGCTCCAATAATATTGTAGTCAATCTGAGTAATCTGTCTTAAACGCTACATTATATTTTGTTCTATCTTGAATCATAGGTCATGACAATACATCTACTTCAACTCTTTTATAACACTTACTAGAATTTTACCTACACATATGTGTGGGGTGATTTATTTTAAAATTTTAATTTTGTAATATTTTTAATGTGTAGTTTTTAATATTTTTATTTTAATTACTGATATTTAATGAATTTTTTATAAATGTTATAAATAGTCGATTAGTTTTTCAAATTTTAATAATCATATATTGATTTAGGCCAAAATTTGACCTTTTTGTTAGAATTATCTTGTATAATAAATTTAGATTTATCTCAATTTAGTTTTTGTTATAATTCTTTTGAGAAAATATTCTTCCTAATAGTAAAATTTTCCATTGTTTTGTGATTATTAAGACTGAATTTGAATTTAAATTTTAAAAGTGAAATTAAGATATAATTATAGACAAAAATGTGATTATAAAGAATATTCCTTTATAATATTTATTAGTTTTTAGTTATTACATTATTAAATATATATATTTAAACTATTCTATAGAAATTATACTGGTAGTTTCTTTGTAACAAATAATTAGTGAAAATAATAAATAATAAAATTAAGTTAATATGTAATCGTGATATTAAAAATGTATATTAAATCTTAAAGAAAAAATAACAAAGAATATTCCATTGAGGGATATTGGTTTTTAAAATCGTGATGTTTTAGTGCAGAGAAATAACTTTATAAATTTATTAAATCCTAAAAGCTAAATAATAAAGAATATTCTCTAATGATATTTTTTAGGGATATTTTTTCCTTAAAAAATGATATATTATTATAAAAATATAATGTTATTGTAATGAAATATTTTTCTAGTCATCTTAGAAAATATTTCACTATGAATTTTTTTAATTAGATAAAATCTGTTTTAATAAAATAGATTAAGAATTTTAGAAATTTTGGTCTAAAATTTTGTCCACCACTATTATAAAGTTGGTGCTCTCACTCACCGGGAGCGCAGTTCTCATATGCCACTCTCGAAGGATTTTAAT
>OVAU01003431.1:0-11104 GCA_900406315.1 Biscutella laevigata subsp. laevigata
TAATTTTGTTCCAAAATATAAGATTTTCACAAATAACAATAAAAATTTTAAATTCTCTTCCATTAAATATTGTGTTGACCAACCAATAACATTTTAGTAATCAATTTTCTATTTTCTTTTAAATTATTACTAACATTTCATTAATTATTTTCTTAAAAATTGTGCATTCTCNCATAGCGCGGGTATTCTCCTAGTATAACTTAAATTCATTATTAGAGGTGCACCCGTCTAAAATTTAGTAAACAATGGAGTTAGAACTTGACTCGAGAAATACAAACTTAAATACCCAAATGCCTACCCCTATTTACACATCCAATCTCAACTGTTCTAGAATTAAGAAGTTATAGACTATGAGATTGATTAATTCAACGACGATTGTGAGAGTTGTAAAGACTTTAAATTTTATTTTTGCCAATCGGAATTTAAATTTATGTGCTGTGGAAAATTTTATGTTATAATTTAAATTATACAATTGATGTTTAATATGTATGAAGTTTGTAAGTTGTTAATGAAGAAGTCTGTGCCAATAAAAGTGCAGCCACAATTGCTAAGAGCAACCTCCAAGAATTTTGTTTACAGTCTTACTTGTCAATAAGAAGCCCACGTTGGTTATCTGATCTTTTGGAAAAGGCGAGATATGAATCTCAGAACTAGTTCTCTTTTCTGTGTTGTAAGAATATTACTTTCTTTAATCTTGTAAGAGTAACGAGGCTTGTATAATTCCTTATAGACGACATAAAAAAAAAGAAGTTTCGAAGTTTAATAATTGACTGAATTAAAGTTGAAAAATATTAATTCCAAGGTACATCCAAAATCTGTTACCGAGTATTAACTTTTGTGGTCTTAATCTCTGTTGGGAACAAATAACCTGTCCAATACAAAATTCAAGCTAATGAGCTCAGTTTTGTAACATCATTTGTTGTCTTCTCATAGTTATGCAACGTGTACAGAAACATAAATTAAATATACATGAATGATTCAATGTGATATGCTATGAACCAGCTTTATCCTTAAAAGTTAAAAGACTTCCAAATTCTTAACATTATCAATACTAAGATGGAGTGTTTGCGTAACAGAGTTAATTAAGGTTAAAGGCCACATATAACCATGAAATCCAGAGAAACCATTTGACATAATGGTTCTGCAACTGTAACAGCTCTGCTGACTCTAACAACATTTCTTACCTATGGCCTACATGTGAGCCAAATAGATAAGGAAAAGTGCATAAATGATGAAGATGCATTTGAAGTTACATCAGCATTGCATTGCACCACAATCTCCCTGTTTACGGGTTAAACATGGTAAGCAAGTTCATCACAAACATATAAAGAAGAGGATAACGGGATATATGATTATATGAATGGTGTTAAGAGAGAGAGAAGAATACAAACCTTTCAGTGACGGTACTAGATTCTGAAAGCCTAGTAATCTTCTCCCAGACGATCTACAATTATTGAAACCTCAAAACTATATCAATCATTTTCAGAAGACGTTTTAGCAGTATAAAAAATCAGCTATATCTAAGCGTGCTTTGTAAAAATGAACAAAAAGAAAGATTACAGATTATGCTTAATACTCTTAATGACAAGAGCTTCTGTAACTTTGTAGACTATTCTCGTCTCCCCAAGACAGCAAGTGTTTGCATCAACCCTTGTCTCTAACCTAACGGCAATATAACAAAACAGAATCAATCATACTTTTTAAGATTTACGACAACTTGGTCGGGATCCCCAACTTGGTCATTAGAATATCAGTAAAAACGTCAATTACCTAACAACTTTTCTCTTGAGGATGATGAAACTGTTTTCAAGAAAGCATATTGAGGAAGCTTTTGTCCAATTTCCCATCATGTAACATATTAGTGACCATGCCAAAGGTTGAAGCATCTCCAGCAAACCCACAACTCCTCATTTCGTTGATGAGTTCTGTTGATGCGGTTTTGTTACCATTTCTAAGATGTGCCCGAATTAGCATATTATATATAGCTTTATTCGGGAGAAGCTCCTCTTCTTTCATTTTTCTAAATAATCCATCTGCTTCTTGCGTTAAGTTTTTCCTACACAATCCAGAGATCATTGATGTGTAGGTTACAACATCACATTTCACTCCTTTGAGGCTGAGGCTACAAAATAAATCCCACGCTTCTTCCACCTTACCAGCCTTGCCCATCGCTCCAATCATTATATTGTATAGGAAAACATTGAGTTCCATTTCACTCTTTTGCAGATACCGGAATATGACCAATGCTTTCTCTAGCTTCCTGTTTTTACAAAGTCCATCTAACAAAATGATGTATGTCACAAGATTGGGTGGCACACCACAAGAAACCATGTGTTTGAAAACTTGTTGCCCATGATCACAGTCGCCAGCTTGAAAAAAGCCTTGAATAAGAATGCTGTAAGTAACTGTGTTTCCTACCAACCCTCTTCGAGACATCTCAAGGAAGAGTTCCATTCCATCATCTACTCTCTTTGAGTTACAAAATCCACTTATGAGAGTATTATAAGTAACTAAATTTGGAGAACAACTTTTGCTAACCATCAAAGCAAACATATCCTTAGCCTTGTCTAGACGATTGTGCATGCAATACCTATTGATCAATGAATTATAAGTGATAGTGGTAGGATCTATAGACCGCTTGATCATCTCCTCATACAATTGTTCAGCCTCTAAAAACTTCCCTTCTTTCCCAAGCACATCGATAAGTGCATTGAACGTAAACTCATCGGGGTTGATTCTCCTCCTGATCATATCGCTTAGTATTTGAGAGGCATCAGTCCATCTTCCGTAATTACAAAGGAAACTTATGAGGGTGTTGTAGGTAACAACATCTGGTCTAATTCCTTTGTTCTCCATTTCATTGAACATGCCGAGTGCATCATCCACGTGCCCATTTTTGCACAGACTATCAATGATTGTGCTGTAGGTTACAACATTTGGCTCTAAGTTCCTTTCCTCCATCTTCTTGAGCAGATTTATAGCCAAAGCAGTATCACCTTTCTTACATAATCCATTTAGTACCACACCATAAGTAACCACATCTGGTGGACATCCTTTCAGAGCCATTTTTTCAACTAAAGCCACTGCTTCAGAAACTTTATTGTGGAGAAAAAGTCCATGGATTAGACTATTGAATGCAAAAGTGTCGGGTTTGTATCCCATTTCCACCATCTGAGCAACCAAAGCTACAGCCTCAGAAATTCTATTCCCGTGACAGTATCCATTAAGAAGTGAACTAAGTGTGACCATATCGGGTTCATAGCCAGCTTTTATCATCTTCCCAAGAACGGCTAAAGCAAACGAGAGTTGAGAGGAGCGGCAGAAAGAGTTTATGAAAATATTATAGCTATAGAGATCTTTTCGAATTCCCAGAATCTCCATCTTCTCACCCAGGGATATCACAACATGATACTTCTTCATCTTGGCAATGGCAGTCAACAATTTATTGAACTCAATAATGGAAGGCAAAGGACGAGACTGTACCATTTGACTGAACAAACCAATTGCATCTTCTAACTTAATATCGCGAAGCCCATTTCTCAATATCTCTCTGTAATCATAACTCGCAACAGAAAAAGCTCGTCTCCAGCAACAGAAACCCCAAAGTGAAAAAAACAACGTAGATACAGTTCGAGAATTACCCTTCGAGTGGAGATTCCGATGAACAAATATATTCCCCGGGGATGCAACTGAGACTGATATCGATCTAATCATCTTCTCGATATGGCTTCAGCTGATTGGGTTCTCTAAATTCCTTTCGATCTGCAAAATGGCATACTAAGAACCCATAATTCGATCAAAAAGGCAGAAACTTCAAACGAAATCTGATAACCAAACTTTACCCTTTCAAAATCATTGAACAATAGTGAATCGAGAGAGAGAGAGAGAGAGCTCGATTGCTCGACTAATCGATGGCAAGTCTCGTGGACACCAACTGAAATCCCTTCGACGGTATAACTCTCCAACTCGACGCCTTTTCAGTTAACGGTTGGGCGTGCTTTCTGGTATTCTTCTTCTTCCTCGATTGCTCGAGTACTAGACCTATCAAGATTAGTTTAAGAAGACATCACAAACATAACATCAAAAGCTTAGTAACACAGAAGGTAACATCAAGCTAGACTCATCAAACTCTAAGGTCGTGTTTCTGCAATTGAACAAATCCTCTGCGTATTTCTTAATAAAAAACAAGTTGAACATCAGCGCAGAAATGGAGCCTACCCAAAAATAAAAAACGACTACAATAAACAAATGAACGGGATTTTCCACATGAATCCCATAGAGGGATAAAAACAAAAAAATCGGAGAAACAGTCACGAATTGAAATTTAATAAGATCGATCACCTCGAAGAAATGAGGGAGTAGCATAAAACGAGATGTAAAAGAGACAATCACGGAATTAAATTAGAATCAGAATGTCTGGATTTGGAGGGAGTGAGGAAGTGAGAGATACCTGGAGGAAACAGAGGCGAGAAGTCCGGTAGAGAGTTCGTCGAGGAGAAGTAACAGTGCTCGGAAAATCTTTGAGTTCCTTTGTGTTTGGCAAAGGGTTTTAGTCTCTTAGAAGCATATTACTTAAAACGACAACGTTTTTAAACATAGTTAAGGATCTTCTACGGGCCTTTTTTTATTTGGGCCTATCAACTAATTTAATTGTTATTTTTGTAGTTATTAGATATTTATTTATTTAATAAAAAATACTCAACTATTTAATTTCGAGATGATCAATTCTTGAATATCAAATTTTTATTTTTAATAGATGTTATAGTTACAATAATTAAAAGCTAATAATTTTTTATAGATTATATTGAATTAAAATAATTTTTTAAACATCTATAAATATTCAAGAAAAATATAAAATTAAATGAAATATTATTGTTTAATCAGTCACTAAATATAAAACCTTGAATATCCAAGGATCCAACTTATTGATACATTAATAAAATTTTGGTTCAGATTTAACATATAATTAATTAAAAATTGATAAATAATATGATCAAATTATATTATTATTCTATATAAAACACAATATTCTAAAAGTATATAACTTTGACAAAATAAATTATTAATATATATTAGATATACAAATTTAAAATTTAAAATATTAAATATAAATTTACAAATATCAGAAATTTATTTTTGAAAACAAATTATATTGCACTGGTAAAATTATAATATTTATATAGTTATTTTGTTTGATGCTTTAATGCACGCGTGATTCTGAATTAATCTGAAACAAAGATGTAGATATGTTGCATGTGAATGGTTAAAAATAGTCAAAGTTTCGTGACGACTATTATTTCGGCCCGACACTTAAATAATATAGCATTTTATTATCCTTAGCGTAATATTAAGGACAAGCAAACAGCAAAACATTCCTATCTAAAACTCAACTTGGTGCACAGACAGACAACAATCGACCTACCACATTGAATTCTTTTTCTTGGTTGATAAGAAACTAATAATAATGTTTTTGTATAATATTATTAGTTAACGTTCATATCTAGAATAAGGTCGTAATACTTATGATATTAAGTCAATATGACGAGAGTGACATCTCTCCTGTATTACATAAGACTTTCATACACATTGTGTTTCATTTTTTCAATTCTACGTGTAAACGTGCTTCCAAACTCACGAAATTTTGCCTGAGGCGAAACATACCGTACGATGTCGACAAAACCTCGTAGATATAGTAAATTAAAAGTTACTTTCATAATCCAAAGATTAAATAGTGTATCCTCATCTTAGACCGCCATAAAAACACGAAAACGTGTAATCATCAAACAGTACGATTTCCATAGGATGTCTGAATTTATTAGCCACCATAAAAATTCTATTTTTCATATAAATAATATTAATTAGCCAAGTGAATATAATTTTGAAATATAAAGAGTCCACAAGAAAATTTTCTTCTTCTTGCTTCGTATAAATAATATTAATAAGTTAAATGGGATACAATTTAGAAATATAAAGTGTCAATAACAATACTCCCTCCGTTCCTAATATTTGATGTTTAATGTTTTTTCACGTTGATTAATAAACACACAAAAAACATCATTTAATGTATCTATTTTTCATAAAAACATCATGAACTCCATCCATTTTAACCAATCAAAAATCATACTGCATAATATTAATGGTTTTAAGCTTTAAATTTTGACATTGAAAATCGAAAACATCATTTAAAATGAAACAAAAATAAAAACTTAAAACAACATATATTGAAGAACGGAGAGAGTATTAAATTAAGCCGAGAGAAACAATAATAACTTTGAGAACACTAATATTAGAAAAACCACAAACATTAAAACAAACGAAAACAGGCGGAGACAAACAACACAATTTTTTTGGGTGGTAAACCAAAATTACTAACGACGATCTAATAAATGGATCTATCAAAAAATCATTGAGCAAAACGACGAATAAAACCCTCAAAAGTAACTCTAACTATGAAAACACAAATACAAACTAGTATAGCTTTACACAAGCCAATCTACACAAAAAATAAGATCTTCTTTTTTCTTTAAATCTTTATGGAAGAGTGTCATAAAATTTCCAAAGTTCATGTTTTGCATAAAAATCTAATAGCCGCGTGATTGATAAACAATAGAAAGAGAACTGAAAGATGAAAACTTGATTTTATTACACTGCAAAAACTGAATACAGCGATGGCCTTAACATTGCTATTTATAGACTATGGAGAGGCATCTAGAAAACCCTACAACTGTAATGTGCATCATTCAGATAGAGACAAAAGGGCTGTGAATCTGTTATTCCAAGGACAAGGTTGGGCACTGTGATATTCCTCAGTTTTGGCAGCTTGCTTCAATCGTACGGAAGAGCCGTTGGGAGATGTTGACGAGAACGATTTGTTGTTATTGGGCTCAATGGGATTGAGTTGATCATTGCTGTTGATACCCCCCTTCAAACTTGAGGTAGGTGGAACACCAACTCCAAGTTTGTCTCTAAGACTTGTGAAAGCAGCTCTAGGCAAAGATTTTGTAAAGATGTCTGCCAATTGCAGAGCAGCAGGAATGTGTCTTGTTTCGATAAAGCCGAGAGCCACTCGTTCTCTTATATAATGCCAATCTGTCTCGAAGTGTTTGGTTCTTGAATGGAAGGTTGGATTGGTAGTGAGATGGACTGCTGATAAGTTATCACAGTGAAGAATTGCCGGACCTGTTTGACGGATGTGTAGATCCTTGAGAAGTGACGCAATCCAAGTCATTTCTGCTGCAGTTTCTGCTAGTGCTCGATATTCTGCCTCTGTGGAGGACCTTGAAACAGTTTGTTGTCTTTTGGCACTCCAGGAGATGATGTTGTTGCCCAAGAAAGTACACAATCCTGTTGTAGAGCGACGTGTATCTTGACAGCCAGCCCAATCACTGTCGCTGTAGGCCAAGACAGGTGGATTACTAGTTTTGCCAATGTGCAGACCAAGTGTGAGAGTCCCTTTTAAATACCGAAGGATACGTTTGAGCAACATAAAGTCAGCAACAGTCGGTGAATGCATTCGTTGGCATACAAAGTTGACAGCAAACCGAATGTCAGGACGTGTGATAGAGAGATATTGAAGCTTTCCAGCTAAACTTCGAAAATAGGATGGTTCTGAGAATACTTCAGAGTCTGCTTTGGCATCAAACAACCGTAGAGGAAGCGGTGTAGCCACTGGATTACACGCCTCCATTCCAGCAAGATACAGAATGTCTTCAGTGTACTTGGTTTGACTTAGAAACAACCCATCTGAAGAACTGCTGACCTGAATCCCGAGAAAGTAGTGAAGAGAGCCAAGGTCTTTCATAGCAAATTGCAGACCAAGAGCCTTCTTGAGATCGTTCAAGGCTTCATTATCACTTCCAGTCAGAACTATATCATCAACATATAGTAACAGCACCATAGTTATCCCATTTTGATGAAAAACAAACAGAGATGGATCTGCTTTGCTGCACTCAAAGCCATAATCAAGTAGGAAAGTACTAAATTTGTCGAACCAAGCCCTGGGTGCTTGTTTCAACCCATAGATGGCTTTATCAAGCTTACAGACATATGATGGATACTCAGGATCTTCAAAACCTTGAGGTTGAAACATATAAATATCCTCCTTGAGATCACCATGAAGAAAAGCTCCTTTGACGTCTAGTTGACTTATTGACCAACCTTTAGTAGTGGCAACTCCCAACACAATACGAATAGTTGCCGTTCTGACCACTGGACTAAAAGTTTCCAGAAAATCAATGTCTTCTTCTTGATGAAACCCCTTAGCTACAACCCGAGCTTTATACTTGTCAAGAGAGCCTGTGGCATCATATTTCAAACGAAAAATCCATCTGCAACCCAATATATTCATTGAAGGATCTGCTGGTACAAGATGCCAGGTTTGATTTGAAGCCTGCAACTCCATTTCTTCTTTCATTGCCTTATACCAGTTAGGATCTTTCAAGGCTGAAGTTATTGTTTTTGGCTCAGAGGGTCGATGAGGATTAGAGAGCAACACATATCTGGGATTTGGCTTTCTTATGCCGGTTTTGGCTCTAGTTGACATTGGATGAGCGTTCAAAGGGACTGTTGGTTCACTGGTGATGGATTCTGGATCTAATATTGGAGCCTCCTCACTGATACCAGAAGTCTGAGCTGTTGCAGAAAATTGTTGATCAACAGTCTGTTCAATGTTAGCTGCTGGAACTTCTGGACCAGTTGTTGTTGATATAGGATGAGGTAAAAGTGTTGAAGGTTGAGAAGGATGAGGCAAAAGTGTAGGAGGTTGAGAAGGACTTTGAGTCTCACCTTCATGTACACCAGCAGCTTGCCAAGCTTTAAGCAGAGCCGAAGAGTAAGATGGAAGCAGATGTTTGAACTGATTTTGAAAAGGGAACACTACTTCATCAAATATCGCATGACGTGTGACAAAAACTCGACCTGTTGGAGGATGCACACATCTATAACCTTTGTCTGTAGGACTGTATCCTAAGAAAACACACAGCAAGGATCTTGGTTCAAATTTGTGAGCAGTGTATGGGCGCAAGCAAGGGTAGCAAGCACTGCCAAAGACTCTTAAGGCAGTGTATTCAGGGACTTTCTGATGCAGAATCTCAAAGGGAGACTTGAAGTTAAGTGAGGACGCTGGAAGTAAATTGCTGATATAATTTGCAGTATAGAAGCTTTCAACCCAGTAATGTAGTGGCACATGACTATGAAATATCATTGCCAAACTCAACTCTGTCAAATGTCTGTGTTTCCTCTCAGCAGTGCCATTTTGCTGAGGAGTGTGAGGACATGAGACATGATGTTTTATGCCACTGTTGGCAAGATGTTGCTTAAACTTGAAACTCATGAATTCACCACCTCCATCGCTTTGGAAAATCTTAATCTTCTTCGTAAACTGATTCTCAACTTGCTTTTGAAACATAAGAAAAACATCATAGAAGTCTGACTTAAGACGAAGTGGGAATAGCCAACTGAACCTTGAAAAATCATCAATAAATACCACATAATATTTGAATCCTTGTACAGAAGCAACAGGAGTAGGTCCCCACAAATCACAATGAATTTTAACTAGAGGTTCAACTGAAATAGACTCAGAACTACTAAAGGGCAAACTGAAACTCTTCCCCATTTGACAAGGTTCACAGATAGAAGAAGAGCTCTTATTAATGGAGATAGCCTTATTGTTGTGCAGGTGCTGGAGAACTTGAGAATTTGCATGACCGAGCCTATGGTGCCAAATACTCTGCTCCGTGATTCGTTGTCTGTTTGAGTAGAAGGCCTCATAGTTTTGATTCTCCAGCACATAAAGTCCCTCACGTCTTGGTCCCTTGGTGAGCACCGTCTTTGTTTGAAGATCCAGAATGTAAACCTTATGAGCATCAAACAATACACCACATGGGTAATCCTCACATAACTTAGATACAGACAGTAAGGGTTTTTTAACCGAAGGACAAACCAAAACATCATTAAGTGTCAAGCTACCTGCAGTTGTAGGAATATTTGCAGACCCTATATGAGTGATAGGGAGATAGCTACCATCTGCAACCATGATTGCATCATTACCGTGATAAGGACTTATGTTCTGCAAGGCATTGTTGTTGGCAGTAACATGAGTGGAGGCTCCTGAATCAAGAAACCATTCTCCTCCTGAAGTATCAGAAACTTGCAGAGCTGATAGAGCTTGGGAAATGTCTTCACTTTGGTAATTAGTATCAAATCTGTTCCAACATTTCAAGGCAACATGACCTATCCTGCCACAGATTTGACAGATTGGACGAGTGTAGTTAGGATTATTGTTGGACGGATGTTGTTGATTAGGAGTAGAAGATCCATTTTGTTGTGGAAATCCTCTGCCCCTAGATGAGAAACCTCCACGACCACGATTAGAACCAGATTTGTTGTTGTAGTATCCTCTGCCACGAACGTTGTTGTTGTGAGTGGTTTGAAGAATCTGTTGAGTCTCATTTTGACTATTGAACACCATCTGAGTTGACACATTAGGGGTAACCTCATAGGACTGAAGACGAGCATCAAAACTCTCAACTTCATAGAGCACATCCTTAAAGGTGGGAATAGGAACCCGAGACATAGAGTTTTGAACTACAGCGGAAATAGGATCATATTCTTTACCAAGACCAATAAGAAAACCACAGATCTTGATTGATTCATCAACAGGTTTCCCAATAGAACTCAACTGATCACACAACGATGTATACTCACGAGTGTAAGCAGAGAGAGACTTGCCTTGTTTCGTCACCATGTGCAGTTTCCTCTTCAGCTCAAACTCTCTTCCAATGGAGCTTCGGTTGTATGTGTTGGCCAAAGAAGACCATACATCAAACGCAGTAGCCAAAGAACACACTCCACCGAGCGCTTCTTCAGAGAGAGTCCCAAAGATCCACGACTTTACTAGTTGATCTGTGCAAAACCAGGCTTCATAAGTTGAGTGGAGTGGCCGTATTATATGCGGGGTTTATCTTAACATATCGTACACAAATAAGAAACATCATAAAAAACGGAGAAATAGTTTCTCTTAAGTCATAATTACCGCTACAACTGTACCCGTATTATATGCGGGGTTTATTTTTTGAATTATAATATTACGATATTTTAATAGTAT
>OVAU01003433.1:0-11102 GCA_900406315.1 Biscutella laevigata subsp. laevigata
AAAATAAATATCCGCACATGATGCAGACTCAATTCTAGTTTAAATTATAAAAGGGAAAAATCCCATAAAAACCATGAACTTATCCATTTTGCCAATTTAAACCACGAATTATTGGTTAGCCCATTAAAACCCTCAACTTAAGTTGACATTTCATTTTAAACCTGAATTTTTGTTGACTAAGCCAAATTAGACACGACGTTAACTTCACTAACGGAATATTTAAACGAAGTTAAATGTCACTGTTAAAATGAAACGACGTCGTTTTGAGAAACTTTAACCACAAACTTTCGTTGACTTTCTATTTTAATCACAAAATTTCGTTGACTGGACCAATTTAGACACAACTTTATGTTAGATGTTGACGATGATTTATTCGGCTCGGTTCGGATTATTCAAGTTTTTGTTTTGTTTGGTCTTTTAAAAATATGTACGTTCAAGAATAAATTTTATAGCGGTTTGGTTTGCTTCGGGTTATTTGGCTCAGTTTGGGTTATCCGGCTTGGTTTGGATTACCTCAAATCGAGTCGAATAACCTAAACCTTAACCAAACATATATAAAATTTATTCTTAAATAAACATATTTTAAAAAAAATCAAACAAAACTCAAACTTAAATGACTCGAGCCGAGCCGAATAACTCATTGTCAACCTCTAATATAAAGTTGTGTCTAAATTGGCTTGTTCAACGAAAGTTTGTGATTAAAATGGAAAGTCAACGAAAGTTTGTGGTTAAAATGGTCGAAATTTGAAACTTCGAGATTTTTTGTTGTTTTCTCAAAACGACGTCGTTTTATTTAACAGTGACATTTAACTTTGTCTAAATATTCCGTTGGTGAAGTTAACGTCGTATCTAATATGGCTCAGTCAACAAAAGTTCAGGTTTAAGATGGAATGTCAACATAAGTGGAGGGTTTTAATGGACCAACCGATAGTTCGTGGTTTAAATTGGCAAAATGGACAAGTTCATGGATTTTATGAGATTTTCCCAATTATAAAACTACTATTTTATATGAGTTTTTTTTGTGGTGGGTTGGTTACAAACAATAAACTATTACATGACTTGTGGTTGTTGCCTAAAATGACTAAAATAATGATATCTACTTGAAAACAATTCTATTTTTTCTAGTTTTAACAGGAAATATGAATATATTTACTTATGTGTATGTATTTTATTTTATTTAATGTGAATGACAGGCCCATTCACTAACCTTTATGAGTGACAGACCCACTCATTAGCCTTAAAAGCTTACTCTAGAGCTGGTGAGAGTCTAACTCTTTCTTGGTGTGAAGCACAGCCAACAGTGGAACCACTATGCTATGGGGCTTCACTACTTATGCGTATTTAATTTGTTGGTATGTCGAATAACACAAAGATAAAAACAAAAGCCAAAATAGATATAAAGTAAGATGATAGTCGAATTGCGAATTGAATTAAATGTAACAATCTCAAGTAATAGAATGATCGAGTGAATCGAGAAGGAACATAAGAATCGACTAAGTTCGATGGTTTATACATTTTGTAAATTGCTAGTTGATCGACGAGGGTTAATGTGTAGCTCATGAATTAGTAGAACAATTTTAATGAATTCAAAAACAAATGAGCTAATCAATTACTTTCTATCTTTGTATATACTTTCTTTAATAGTTTTCAATCCTCTTTCTTAATTATACTATTTGCTATTTCTTAATTCTTCGATATCGATTTAAACTGAATTTTCATCTTTTAAATCGGATTAGAATTGTTGACAAAAAAAATCGGATTAGAACGCATTCCTCTTCGAATCTCTTTTCTTGAATTTATTCCTTGAATTAGCTTTATCTCGAGTCGCTTATTGTGTTTATAACTAATTCGGAGAAAATTTTGATAGATCAATTTTAATTGTAGATGTTGTGATCTAGACATCACCAACATTGTTACTATTTATACACACTTTTTTTTAATGATCAAGGAGTTTTAGGCCATTTGGGTCGAAGTTCAGCCGGATCATAGTCTCTTCGGATTAGAGATCAGAGTGTATTAAATTGAACAGTCTTTGACTGAACAATCTCTTCCTCTGAGGAATTTGAACTCAGGACCTCCTTTCTCTTTGGGAAGATGTTTACCGGTTGAGCCAACTGATCTTGGGAATGTGTCTATCGGTTGCTATATATAACGTATTCATACTTTATATATATACGTTCATGACCTAGTGGCCGTTAGCTTGATCAAGTTTTTATTATTTAGACAGGGCACGACTAAATATAAGTGAATTGTTGTTTAGACCAATAGTTTCCTATTTGTAAAGTAGTGGCCGGTTAAAAGTAGTGGCCGGTTTGAAGTGATAGAAATTAGGGAGGTGAAAGGTGGACCCAAAGGACAGGACAGGTAAGCTTCAAATTTTTCAAAAAGGATAAAACATAAAAAAAAGATGAGATTAGATTTAAAGGGTGATGGAAAAAAACAAATGGATACGAACACAAATTAAGGAGGGACAAGTGTGAGCTGTAACCGGCCAAGAAATACATGATGTGGTTGCATGTGACATAATCTTCTTCTTTTTTTTTTCTAATAAGATTTTGAAGATGTGACTTATTTATGATTATATTCCATTTCACTATGTTATTTTGGGTCCCTCCACACCACTATTAATTACCTCTTCTATGAACATTCTCCATTATTCACAATCTTGGACATTTTTTACTCATTCAATCCAATGCTAGATAGTCTTGTTTGCTGTCTCGCAATCAATTTGACATATGAACCTTTTAATTATTTTTGGAGTTTTGAGAGGATAGTAATCGTTTTGATTCGGGTAATATGAATTCTGGTTTCGATTTTTAAGGATGATATTTTATTCGGTTATTTTTTCGGTTCGGATATGATTTTTATAAATACTTATAAAATTAATTAAAAAAAAGTATATTACATATCTAAAAATTAATAATAAATATTAAGTATATATATATTAAAAATAATAATAAATATTCTATATTTAGCTTTATGTTTGGATATTTCGGGTATTCATATTTTTACGGTTTGGTTCGGGTTCGGTATTGATAATTTGGATAGTGAAATTTAATATATATTCAATTTTTTTCCGGTTTCGGTTGAAGTTTAGTTTCTTTTTTCGATTGATTTTGGTTCGATTATTTGATTTTGGTTTATTTGTCTAACCTTAGTTTTGATTTTCGGTTGCAAAATTTTTTGGTAGGAGTAGTAAAATACAAACAAATTTGTAGATTTTATCAAATTATATGATGCATGCATTAGTTGAAATTATTATTATAGTTGTGCTATTTTTCCTTTAGTTCAAAAGTTATGCAATATACATCCACTCTAGGATTTCTAGCTGATTCTTCTTTTTGTGTACAGTTTTCTCGAAAGTTCAAAATGTGTTTGGAGTGATATGTCACATGTGTAATGTTGTTACGTTTACACTTTCTGAAACTTTTATGGTTCTTACTAATTCAAGAAACTCAATGTATCTTTGATTGCAAGGTTCTTTGCGGCGGCCTTACCAAACATGCCAAGTGTCGTTTAAATGGAGATGTTATTTCTCTTCATTAATTACATTAAACACTCTATTATTAAGCTTAAATAGGTTGATGATAAACTAATTTAACTTATCCATAACTATACAACAATAATGGTTATTTGATTGGTTGTAAGCCGGTGGAATTATACGAATCTTTAGAGTTTAATGCTTGATTCTAGTTGTCTTGACTTCATTATTAGTTCATTACTAATCAATACCTTCTAATGAACAACGTTTTGGCTCGGTTTATTGAACCAAGATTAAGAAAACCAAACCGAAGACATTCATTTGGTTAACACAGGATGACCGGTCCAACTTTACAATTTCGCTCTCTTCTCAAAGTTGTCTCATGCTGATTTATTAAGTCATAATGAAGAAACAGCAGAAACTTGTTAAGACCAAACCTCTGAAGAAGCTTGAGATTGTGACCGGTTTCAATGTCTCTTCTCAGGTTTTGTGTTTCTCGGGAAAGGGTATTGAAGCACAGCAACGGTAGTAACCACTCTGGTCGAACACAAAACGCTGTGAGAGATGAGCTTCTTGTATCAGATACTCTCCCCAGTCTTGGTTTCCGAATTGTTTGTGTATCTCTCTTGCATCAAACGTCTCCATCTTCTTCCTTTTGTCCTTTCTGAGGCGGCCACATGGTTTTCAGATAATCAGAGTTTTGAAACATTGTTTTTCTTGACCTGAACACAAATTTTGGAGTTGGTAACAATCACCTTTTTCCGTGCCTCGCGTTCATCACAGTTGCGTGCAGCTGCAGAAAAAAGGGGGAAAATTATGAAACAAAATCACAATTGACCACTTTTAACTCCATTAGTTCTGAGATTTTAGCCAAAATAAAGGGACTGCAATAGTTTCACCATCTTTAATCATAGTTTTAAATTCAGAATGATCTTACCTTCAGGCTTTGCTTTGAATCTTTCTCCAGAACGAGTCCAGCTTTCACAAATGCATCAATAATAACTTCTGAAATCTGGGGTTAAGAAACCATGCAACTGCGGGAAAATAACAATTTTAACTAAAAACTTAGGATACGACAAGCACGTAAAAGCCGGCCTTCATCGTCAATTTCTTCAACAGGAGCATAGAGCACACGAGCCCTGGCTAAAGATCCTCTCATACAATCCTTAAGAAGATAGCAAAACGACAGATGTGTGATAGATAGAAGCTGACCAGTACGTAATGTAAAGTTAAAGCCAAAGATGTTTTATCTTACCAATCCTTTAAGTCTTATGAATAGTGGCCTGTTATCCAGAGCATCCATCACACTGGGGTATATACTCTGTTTTTTGTTATAGAAAAGAAGACACTCAGAATTCATGAAGCATTCTTAAAATGAATCAATGGTATCTCTTCAGAAACAGACTACCTTCAGAACATCACTCGCTGCTTTGACTCGATCTTTGTTCCATAACTTGAGCATAAGCACAGTCAAGTGAAAAGTACTTGGCTTAATAAATATGGACTTTTCAATCCCCAAGTCTGCCCCATGCATAAATTGTACTGAGCTTGTCAGAGTCAGAGGAACAAGTTCACCAAAAATAGCAGCAATTTGCTTCTATCTCAGATTCAACAATTTAGTCCATTTTCTTACCATATAAAGTAGATGGCTTTGTTTCTTTAGCCTTAGGCTGGTAACTGACAATTGGTATGGTCTTGATATCCACATTAACCTGGTTTGTTTCATTATTAGCTTTTAGATCAACCTCCACACTTGTGGTAGTATCGACTAGATGGCTGTCTTGTTGATCACCAGCCATGCCATGGTTTCCGAGTATAGAGTTCTGAAAATTCATTAGCTTGTCTACTAACTCAGGGTGTATGGCTAATGGAAGTGATACAAAGTGTGAGTAGTCGAGACTCGGACTCCTTGCAACCTAGAATACGAATTTTTCAGTGCGCACATATCAGAGAGTAAAATAAAAAAAACCAGCACAATACTAGAGATCGAAGGAAAATGATAAGGAACCTCATCGATAATTGTCGTTATTCTTTCTGAAGCTCTACTCCAACAATCCGCTGAATCACCTTCAATGACTGAAAAAGAAGGATAAAAGAAGATAGAATTGATCGAGTCGGTATCATTGAAAAATGGTAGTAAGTGAGACAGCTAAGGATTATGGAAAGACAGTTGGTTACAAAATTCTTACTGATGTGATCTTCGTTCCTTGATGATGGAAGAATAATCTTCACTCCTATTTCCTCTTCAATTTGCCTCTGTGTAGTTCCTCTTTTGCAAAGAATTCAAAAACATTAGCACGTACATACAAGCGGGGACAAAGTAAATCAACAAACTAAAGCTCTCACTCTTTCCCTCTGATGAACTTAATCAAAGAAGCCCCAACCTGCATCAAATCAAACAAAGCCATATAAAGTAGTTTAAACAAGAGGGTACAAGAAACATCAAGTAACAGAGGGAAAAGGACCTCAAGAGAAACTGACTGCTTTCCAGCTGAGGCTGTCTGATTCACTCCCCCTTCAATAACTTCCTCAGACATATCACTTGATCTGCTACACTGAGCTTCTTGCAGTTTATTTCCAGCTTCTGTCTTATCATGAAAAGCAACGTAAGATAGGGGATTAGCTAAAAACCAGGAAAGACAATACGATCGCGAGCTTGTAAATATAAGATGCTATAAACCTGCAAGAGCTGAAGAGGAATAAGTGGAGATGGGTCTCCACACTAAATTTACCATCTTTTGCTTCTTGCATTCATCCATAGCAGCGTTTCCCCTATAGCTCATGATACTAAACGATCCCTGCAATTTCAGGTGTTATAGCACAAAACATCAATCCGATGATGTGAAAACAAACTCAAATTACTTCAAATTTTAAAAGATTACACTCCCACACAAAAAAAAATAACAGTAACAGAAGACAACGACAAGACAAATCATTGAGCTTTTAACATAAGAAAATGGCTTACAGGAGTCGATTTGACACAAATACTCGTAAACCCTAGTACACGGTCAAACCTGCAGAAGAAACGACATGAATGATAAACAGAAAAATTTTGTTGACTCCAAAACCTTGAAAAGTTCGGATATTTACTGAATATGATATAGAATTTAGTAGAGAAATAATCAATTTTTTGTTGCATCTGTGGTTTCTCTAGAATAACCAATGAAGAACATAGAAGAGGAACAAACCAAACCTAAACACAGTCTTGCAACTGTAACTTAGCATCTCTGACTCTGACTTCCTCTCCTCCGCTTGTGAATTTTCCTCTATTTTTCTACTAACCCATCACCTCCATGATATTACAGTTTGTACCACATACTTTCAAATAAC
This sequence comes from Biscutella laevigata subsp. laevigata, assembly GCA_900406315.1. Taxonomy (NCBI): domain Eukaryota; kingdom Viridiplantae; phylum Streptophyta; class Magnoliopsida; order Brassicales; family Brassicaceae; genus Biscutella; species Biscutella laevigata. The sequence goes on from OVAU01003433.1 coordinate 6,812, forward strand.
CAAGCTTGACCCCGAAAGTATTGTATAGTTAATATGGTTTTCTCATCCACAAGATGCTAATGATGATAAATTAGTAGAAGAGAAAAGATCCATTAGTAGGCTGAAGTTTTTAAGATAGAGACCAATGTATACAAACGATGTGTAATTAAAATACTTGCTGTCCTAACCTATCTACAAACAAAAGCCACAATCATCACTTACTTGAGATTTTTTACATGCACAAACATACATAAGAAAACCATTACATATGTAACATTGTGACCTAGAATGCATCTTCTTTAATGTCACTCAAGTGGAAGAGGCAGTGAAGCGCAGCAATGGAAGTAGCCATTCGGGTCATACTGAAACCGTTTTGAGATATGAACTTCTCTGATTAGATATTTTCCCCAATCCTTTGTACCAAACTTTTTGTACATCTCTCGCGCATCAAAACTATCCATCTTTTTGCTTTTATCCTTTCTGTAGCTTGCATTCATCACCGTGGCATGTAGCTGCACAAGGAAGAGAGAAGTTTTGGAGACATTATATTCAATCACAAACATTAGGAGAGTTTTAGAAAATGCATTACCTTCAAGCGTGACTTTGCATCTTTAGCAGCAAATCCAGCCTTCACAAATGCATCAATGATAATATCTGAACTAGTGAGTTACAGAATCTAAAAGCTCTCGCAACCTGAAAACAACTTGCTTATAACGAAACATGTAATCTAAAAACCAAGGAACATGAGTAAATAAGCTATTATAGAAAGTAGGATACGACAAGCATTTAGCAGCCGACCCTCATGTCCAACTTCTTCAACAGGAACATAGAGCACACGGGTTTTCTCTAAAGATCCATTCATGGACTCCTTAACAAGAGAAAAAGACACAAATCAAACCATTTTGATTTGACTTAAATATTATGTTTCAAACCACTAGAAATGAATGACCAATCTTACCAATCCCTTCAGTCTTACAAATACAGGTCGGTTATTCAACGCATGTTTCACATCAGACGAAATGCTCTGATTTTCAGAAATAAGACAACACCTCAATCAGCAAGACATACAAATACTCTGAAGTCGGAAGAAATTAGTTATACCCTAAGGATATGCTGAGCTGCATCAAGAGATTCCTTGTTCCCTAACTTTAACATAAGCACAGTCAAATGGAGACTCTTTGGCGAAACAAAGATTGATTTCTCAATTCCCATTTCTGTCCAACGTCAAAAGTGCATGTCATTGGAACAAGTTTTATACTTCAAAAAAAAACATTATTTCATAATTTATTTGGCTAAAGGTACCATGAAGCATATCGTTATTGTTACCCAACACTGAATTCTGAAAAGCCTCAAGATTTTTCTTCAACTCAGGGTATATGGCTAACGGAAGTGATATAAAGTGTGTGTAAACTTCTCCTTGACCCTGTACAATCTACCAAATATTTGAACATTTGAGTGTTAAACCCAAATATCATATCAACAGATTAAAGGTTTTACTTTGGCATATCTGATAAAAAAAAAATTCAACAGTACAAAGACGAATCTCGAAAGATGATTAGCAAACCTGCTTCTGCTTGCCTATGCAGGCGAGAGGAGTGGGATGAGAAGTGGAAGATCCCTCGTGATTCTGAACTAAATTTCGCCATATCCCTGCCGCAAACTTAGACGCCTCTGTTTTCACATGGTATTCGTCGCGTTACAAATACAAGAATATCCAAATCAAACCTATAAAATCAAGAGGAGAATCGATGGAGTACAGAGAGAGAGAGAGACTTTACCCATAGTGATTTTGCCGACGTTTGAGACTTCTTCATGTTCTTTAACAAGTTGGAAAACGGTTTAAACCGGTTCGGTCTGTACTTGTAGTTGGTTCGTCGTTAATTTACTTCGCGGAAAAAAAGAACACTGTAAAGAGAAAATTGAAGTAATCCCAAGAAGAAGATTAGAATATTAATGGAGAGAGGGGTGAACAACGGACAGTCACTCTGGCATTCTCAGTCACCCAAAACTCCGACTACGATGCTGGATCGCGCGCTTTCCTCTCGCCGTCCTCACTCCGACGCTGATCTTTCTGAAACCGGTGAATCCGGCGCTGACGAATCTAAGACCAAACGCCCTCACATCTACCTCCTTGCCTCCAATTTCCTTTCTCGGATCGGACATCAGTGGTGGCCTTGCCTCATTCTCGCTCTCCTCTTACTCCTCCTTCTCTTTCTTACCTCCTTAGCCTTCCATTCTCAAGGCTTCGTCTGCATCTCCCGCTTCGATCCGGTCGCTCGGATAGGGTTCTTCGGTTTTGATGGGCTCGAATCAGACTTTGGAGCCCTTGGTGTTCCTTGGTGTACGCACTTGAGATCTCTCTTGTTTATATTCATCTGACATTGTGCCTTGGTTTTTTCGTTGTCCGAGTGGAATCTATACTGATTCAGTGTCGATTTACTCAGAATGCTTTGGCAAGATTTGATCTAGGTTTCCACTTCTACAGATAATATTCAGATCAATTTAGAAACTGCTCTCTTATATCTATTTCAGATGAAAGTTTAACATATCGAGTGTTGCAGTTTCAAATTATTTCACAAGAATCATGAACTGGGTTTAGTGGCAGTGGTAAATAATATTTGAATTGAGCAATTGTAGTTGCCAGGTTGCTAATCTCTGAATAGTAGTAGTTGTGATTGAAAGCATGGACAATGACATAATCAGGGGATTCTTTCAGTGATGTGATTGAAATCATTAGAGAAGAATCATTCTGCTCTAGTACTCTTTAATTATGAGTTTTCTACTCTTGAGATAGCGACGTTTTTAGTTTTCTGATCTCCCTGTTTGCTTTACTGGGAAAGGACTTTCTATTGTTATCAGCAAATGATTTGTTAAGGTATGGACGTATTTAATTCTTTTCCTTGGCAAAAGGCAGATCGAAACATGGAAAAGAAGTTGAGTGGACCTCCAAGGATTTACTCAAGGGTCTAGAAGAGTTCGTGCCGATATATGAAACACGACCAATAAAGAACAACATGTATGGGATGGGTTTAGATCACAGCTTTGGGCTATGGTTCATGGCTCGTTGGCTAAAGCCAGATTTGATGATTGAGAGTGGTGCTTTTAAGGGACACTCCACTTGGGTTCTGCGGCAAGCGATGCCAGATACTCCTATAATCTCACTTTCTCCTAGGCATCCTGAAAAGTACCTAAGGAAGGGACCCGCCTATGTGGATGGAAACTGCACATACTTTGCGGGAAAAGATTTTGTTGATTTTGGAAGTGTTGATTGGAACAAGGTGTTGAGAAAACACGGAATTACAGATTTGAACCGTGTTGTTGTCTTCTTCGACGACCATCAAAATGAACTCAAAAGGTAGTTTTTCGTTTCTCATTTCTCATCTGTGTTGCATGTGCCAAGAAAAACTCACTGATTCTCTCTGATATACATGCTACTAAGAGCAGGCTAAAGCAAGCACTGAAGGCAGGTTTCAGACATCTCATTTTCGAGGATAACTACGATACGGGAACCGGAGATCACTATTCACTGAGACAGATATGTGATCAGTCATATATAAGAGGTTGGTTCTAAAAGAGATGATACATGGGTTTGGAACTGGATGGTGTTACTTACTCATATCATGTGTTTTGTTTTCCCTAGGAGGTGGGCACAGCTGTTTCAAAGACAGCGACGAAGCGAGGATTAGATCAAAGAGGACGAAGTTCTGGGAGAAAGCAGTTGATACAGAGGAGCTGTGCGGACCAGATGAAACATGGTGGGGAGTTAGAGGAGAAATGAGAGACGATTTCAACCACACGAACACACCAATCTCATACAATCAGCACTATCAAAACAGTCGGTACGTTGAATCCATCCTCGATGTGTATTGGGAGTTACCTCCGGTTGCGGGACCTTCATTGACACATCAATCACGATACGACCCTGCTCGTGCAACTCCCCCGGTCGTTGCAGATGGAAAGTACCGTTTGTTCCAACGTCTGGGTTTAGGTCGACTGGATAAGTCAGTGTTCAATGGCTATACTCAAATGGTTTACCTTCAGATATCCAATCCCGAATCATAGAGATTGTGAGATTCCTGCAAAAGAGGAAGAAATTTTAATTAGCTTTTTTATTCTCTTACAACAAACACTTCTGTGGTTTTTCTATGAGTTTATTTTGTCGGTTGTTGTGAATCTTGTGATGCTTCAGCAGGTTTAAAAGTTTGGAACGACGGTCTATTTCCCCCTAAACTTTGTCTATCTCGAACTAGATCCACCTCAACTTTATGCCACTTTGTATTTCCCCACATAAGTAAAGTTACAGATCTATTTC
>OVAU01003434.1:0-11101 GCA_900406315.1 Biscutella laevigata subsp. laevigata
ATGGTAATAATATTGTATAATTTTATAAGATATTTAAGCTTATTTAAATTTAATAGGATAATGCACCAGAGTACGACACATCATCATTTTAGAATTAAAATATTTGTGGTGTTGACACATAAACGAAATGCTTTTAGTAATGACACATAAGCAAAATGATTCTCCTTTAATATATAGGGGATATGACTTTAATAAATCTTTCAATTTTGATAAACTGTATTCATCATATTAGTCTAATTTATAAACTACAAAATTGTAACATTTCTAAATTTTTATGGATTAATGTTTACCAAATTAGTATAATTTTTAACATACTGAATTCTAACATCTTACAATATCTGTAAATTTTTATAGAATATTATCTATGAAATAAAAATAATTTCCCAAAATACATAATTCTAACCTTTAACAAAATCTCTTTATTTTTATTATGTTACCCATTAAATCGTCATAACTTTTGAAAATATAAAATTCTAGCGTTTTGAAAAATATTTCAATTTTCTAGACTATTTCTTTACCAAATCCATATAATTTCTCTAAACAAAAGATTATAGCGTTTCAAAAACTCTCAATTTTTTGAACTATTATCTATTAAATTAACATAATTTATAAAATAGAAATTCTAACGTTTTTACCATCTTTCATATTTTATCCACCAAATGAGAAAATTTTCTCAAAATACAAAATTTTATAGTGGTTTACAAAATCTCTTAATTTGTGAAATATATCTATTAAATTAGTATAATTTTCCAATATACAATTTTTTTAAGTTTTATAATATCTCTTATTTCTATGGATTATTATCCACAATATATTATTATTTACAAAAATATTATTTACAAAAATAAAAAAGATTTTGTTTGATATAATCTCTCAATTTTTGTAGACTATATTATCTACCAAATAATTTTCCAAAATACACACCATATATTCTTATCTTTCAAATTAACAAAAGTTTCCCAAAATTCTAGCTTTTAACAAAATCTCCAAGTTTCTATAGAAAATTAATCCATAAAATCAACACAATTTATCAAAATATATAAATTTTTTCGTTTCATAAATCTTTCAAATTAACATTATTTTCCCTTAGTTTTAATGTTTTACAAAATATCAAACATTTTTAAAACTATTATCCACAAAAAATAAATATAAGATTTCTATCATGTTTAAAGTTTCTAAATCTTTTAGATTTTTTTTTGGTGGGCTTCTAAATCTTTTAGATTACCATCCTTAGAGCATGTACATCAAAATCTTTTATTGGAGGAGATGTAAAACATATTTTATTAATATTTTGTGTGAGAGAAAGAGAAACGGACGCAAGAGAGAGAATGAGACAAGACATGTTATTGGTTAACTTTTTTACTTTTTTATATCATCCAATCTTTTTTTGACACACGAGGGTTCTCAACAGGTTCTAAAGTATCTTAAAGAAGAACCGATTGTGATTTCTTATTCATTTTATCTTTTTTTTAGGATTTATTAATCTAAAAACTCCCTTAAGAACCATTGATGTACATGGTCTTAGAATCAACATTAATTTTCATTAAAAAAAACATAAATTTTTCAAAATTCAAGTTAACCCAATAGAACCTACTCCCGATAAAACTATTATACTTGGACTATCCGAGGAGCGCCTTTAGCGTGATGGAAACGTCATAGCCGTTGCACTTCACCCTCGTGAGTTCGACTCACTGCTCCAGAGAGAGCATTAAGGCTAGTGGATAGACCGATTATCCACCTGTCAAAAAAAAAAAAATACTTGAACTATCCATACAATGTAAAACACGTGTATTGTAGGCGCACACGAGTTACGCGTGTCCACGTTTTTGTCTGCACGTACGAGCCCACTCGCACATATGGAGTTTCCTAGAGTTTCCCATAGCGTAAGAAGGCGAAAAATAACAAACAAATAAAACCAAACCCAAAACGACTGTTTAGGAAGGCGGAAGAATAGAGAGAAGAGAGAGAATGGGTGAGGTAGCTGATACATTGACGAAGAAGAAGAAGAAAGGTAGGCCATCTCTGCTTGACCTCCAGAAGCGAGCTCTTAAACAGCAACAGTTGCTCCACCAAAATATTAGATCCGTATCCACAAACCCTAATTCTCTCAATCCGGCTCCGAATTCCGCCGGAAAATCCAATCGCGACTGTTCTAATTCTGAAGAAGACGACGATGAGCGGATGGACAAGAAGCACCGGCTTTTGCACGGATTAAACTCCAACGACCATCCTGATTCCTCTAATTTCAAAACTGGGGGATTCGATATCCACGCCGACGCCGATGCATCTATCAGGCGCGGGGAAATCGTTGGCATCGTTCAAGAATCTGACGTTACGGTAGTTATAGAGTTCCTTGGAAAGTAGGAAACTCGATTTTTCATTTTAGGGGAAAAACGGTTAAATTTAGGGTTTAGAAAAATTATTGAGATTCTCGCGCGAAGCTACTCTCTTGCTTAAATATTGGTTGAGCCAGTGATGAGTTTGACTATTTCATTTTTTTTTCCCCCTCTTTTTGTTGGTGGGAAATAGGAATTCATAATTTCAGCTTTTTATTTTTATTTTCCCCTTTTTCTCTTGGTCGAGAAAATCTTGGAGTTGGCTTAGTTTTAGATTTAATCTCTTCTCTCTTTTTTGAATAGTATATTTTATTCTTTGATTCAGATATTAAGTCTTTTAGTTATCAGAATTAAAGACGGTTCTGCACTGAGATACAATCATAGCTGAGTCAAGTTCCCAAATTTGTCTTTTACTCTTACTGTTCTTTTCAAGTTTGTGTACTTCACGGACTTTTAAATGTCTCTTCTTTGATTCTCCCATGGACATGATAGTTGTTATAAATACCAGACACCTGTTTTTTGTATTATTTCTAAGCTTTTTACTTGAGTTTGATGATAAAATTCGTTGGTTTTCCTGCAGGGGAAAAAGGCTTCGAAAGCGACAGACATTCTTCAAAGTATACATCTCTTGTTTTCTTTTCGTTTTTTTCTTCTTGAATGTGGAATTTGTGCGAGGATAAAAGTGAAACCTTTTTGTTAATTAAATTATAAAAAGAATTATGTTATTTACTTGTGGACAGGGTCTCTTGTGGAGTCTGACGACTCTACACCTTTGCTAGACAAAATGTTGCTAGTGTTCATCCTTGATAGACTTCAAAAGTATGTCAATTTTATTGCTCTGACCTACCCTCCTCTATGTTCTTCTCATTTTTTTTGTAATATGGATTAAGTGATTCGTATCTGTGTTTAGTTTTTAATCGATGCTGTTTTGCAATACTTGAAGGAAGGATACTTATGGGGTGTACTCTAACCCAGTTGATCCAGAGGAGGTGACGTCTTCTTTATCGCTAGGCTTTTTAATTTTAATTCGTTGCTTTTTTCTTAATTGTGAAAGTTCGTTTACAGCTTCCTGATTATCATGAGATTATCAAGAATCCGATGGATTTCAGTACATTGCGGAAGAAACTAGAATCCGGGACATATGCTACCTTAGAACAATTTGAGGCAAGTCTTTTACTTGAACCTGTCAAAATCCTTGATGCTTTTTACTGTTGACTGTATATAGATGCATCTCTGCTCTTTGCTTTTGCTAGTATGGAGTGCTATCTCTCATCTTTATGATTCTTCATATTCTTAGTCTCATTCAATAGTTTCTCTGATAGCGATAACATTGCCAGCAAAAACATTGGTGAAGTTTTAGAGTCATCGTTGTCCTTTTTTCGAATAGATGTGAAGAACCTTATGAGCTTTCTTTGTTTTTATGAAAAAATTGTTTGTTCAGATTTGACATGTGGTGTATCTGATAGTTACAGTGTGTTGACTCGGTATCTATGAGATCTCTTGCAGACATAACGTTAAAACTGAGAATCCAGTTGCGTCTGAACTATATATATTTAACTGTCAGGAGTAGATCTTTCTGATCCCGTCTCATCTCTTTGTAGCAAGACGTGTTTTTAATATGTACAAACGCGATGGAATACAATTCTGCAGATACAGTATATTATCGACAGGTTCGTTTTGGCTTATATAAACTTGCAACTCTTGTCTTTCTTTCCCTATTCTCTATTCCTCTGATAGTATCTATTCCTGTAACAGGCACGAGCCATTCTTGAAATGGCCAAAAAGGATTTTAAAAATTTAAGACAAGAAAGTGATGGAGAAGAACCAGTGTCACTGTCAAAACAGCCTAAAGTAGTCAAAAGAGGCCGCCCTCCAGGCACAGGCCTTAAGAAACACACTGAGCCATCTTCGGTTGATTGCAATGATTCGGAAATATCAGCTGATGCAGCAGCACAGACTTGCGGTGTCGGAGGATTAGCCGGTGCTTACAACCTCAGAAAAACACCTCCTTATAGATTCCGTCAGGCAGAAACTTCCGTTAGAATCAACCATAACAGCGAGAACCAAAGTGGCTTGTTGATAGATTGGGAGAAGGAGTTTCCACGTAAAGATTTGCCTTTTGCTAATACTACTTTCTTAAGACTCATATTTGCCAATACTTTTTTATTGACACAAACCTTTTTCTATAGCTTCGGTTGTGAAGGCCGTCAATAAATACGGGATGAAGAATGTCGACGAGAACAAGCGAGATACCTATAACTCTACTTCCTTGCAAGAAACTTCAGTTTGTACAATGCTTGCAGATGATTTAAAACAGTTAATTCCTGTACGTCTTAGCAATTATTTTTTTTTTCTCCCTCTTGATTTTAAGAAACAGAGAATCTGACCGTTGTTTCCTTGTCAAACCAGGTTGGGTTGAAAGCTGAATATGGTTACGCAAGGAGTCTAGCACAATATGCAGCGAATCTTGGTCCTGTTGCTTGGAAATTTGTTAACAAGAGGATTGAAACAGTGTTACCAACTGGAATCGGATTTGGTCCAGGGTGGGTTGGAGAGAACCCAGGAGCTCGTCCTACTCAACAACAAAAATGTTCGAATGACTTGGCGTATGATGATAATCATCATTCAACCAAAATCATGTCTCCGACCATCCCTGTCTCAAGCTCTATCATAGGTAACAAGGAGACTGCACCAGCTACTCGCATTTTCAAATCAAGAAACCGACCAGTTAGGACCACTGAATAGTTACGAGAACAATAGTCTAGTCCGAGGTCCCAGTGGATTTAACCATAATCAAAGCCAGGTGCCCGAAACAGAGCAAGGTTTGTTTTCAAAGACAAAACAGGAACTTGATATGTTTTCGCCGGACCTCAATGCTAAGCTTGCCTCACCAAAGTCACGAGGCTCTAATCATCAAACAAGTTCATCGCAGCATCCAGATTTGGCATTACAGCTCTAACTTACTAGCAAAATTGCAAGCTTTACTTACCTGTAGGAGGAGGAAGAAGAGGTTATGTTGTGATTGAGTGTGAAATATAGATAAAGTCTCTGTACAGATTGTTGCAACTTCCAGATTTGTATAGGGTAAAAACAAGATGTATTTTTAAATAATCTATACAAATATTTTTAGTTCACCAAATTAGCGCAGTGAATGAGCATTTGAGCTTGTTTTTCTTCTCTGAGTGACTGAGTCACCTGTCACTTGCCAAAGAAGAAGAAGCTTTTGAATAATTGAGAAACCGTGTCTCTTAAAAAAAATAAAAATAGCCAGTCCGTGTCTTACAAGTTAAACATATTATAGCTGAATTTGGTTCAAACTGAAGAAAGAAACGACGCGTAGTTCCAAAATTAGCTGCCCTAAAACTGGTACTCAGGTTGCTTTCTGAGTGTGTTAAAAGTTTGTTATAAAGAAACCATTTTTGGCCATTTAGTATAACTTTAGAGCCATTTCAGATTCTTCCCAAGGACTAAAATTATCATTCGATCAAATTTTGCCCTCTGTTCCACATCTTTCCCTTCTGTTTTTTTTTTCTGAAGTTTTAGAAAGAGAAAGTTTCTCTCTCTCGTTTATAAGTTCATCCCGGAGACAGAACCTAGGCTTGTTTTGTTCTGTTTCCTTTGTGAGGGTGAGGTTACAGGAGCTTGGCTTGATGATAATGTTAGACATAATCTCAAACCAGCTCCATCTCTGAATCCATTTCTTCCTTCTAATTGTTGTTGTATTCTTACGTTATATCGATCGCCATCTTCATAAGGAGAAAATGAGGTGTTTCTCTTGTCTCAACACACGGACCAATAATGACATGGGAATCAACGCAGACAACTTTCGTTACCTTTCCGGTAAAAAATTCTATCTCTTTCATTCTTTTGAAATGTAATTTCCAATATTTGTTCTGTTATTCTCATATCAGAAAGTTTAATCATTTGTGTTTGCAGTTGACACAAGAAGCAATGTAACAGGAACAGGGTCCAAATCTGGCATTTTAGGTTATTATTATAATCTTATTTGGAGATTCCTCATACGTTTATAAATTCTGATGAAGAAAACAAATGTTTGGTTCTTTTTGTTTCAGTAAACGGGAAATTGAATAGTCCTAAACCAGGCGGTGGCGCAAGGAGTTTCACGTTCAAGGAGTTAGCCTACGCCACGAAGAATTTCCGAGATGAGAATATGATCGGAAGAGGAGGTTTCGGGATTGTCTACAAAGGACGTTTAGATTCAAGACAAGTAAGTAAAAGCTCCATCTTTTAGAATTTGAAATGTTGTAAAAATGAATTTTCATAGATTTGATTGGGAACTGAATTTTGAGCTAGGTGGTGGCGATCAAGCAATTAGACCAAGATGGGCATCAGGGAAATCAAGAATTCATAGTTGAGGTTCTGATGCTTAGTGTTTTCCATCATCCAAATCTTGTCACTTTAATCGGTTACTGCACTTCTGGTGCTCAGAGACTTCTTGTTTATGAGTACATGCCAATGGGTAGTTTAGAAGATCATCTTTTTGGTTAGTCTCTCGAACATCTCTTGAATCAAAGACCTTTTCTTTTCTTTCATGTGTTCAGTTAATAATAAACTCCTCCTGTTCTTGTTCTTTGTTAAACTCAGATCTTGAGCCTGATCAGACTCCTCTTAGCTGGAATACCCGAATGAAGATCGCGGTCGGCGCAGCTCGTGGGATTGAGTATCTACATTGTAAAATAAGCCCATCAGTGATTTACCGTGATTTGAAACCTGCAAACATATTGTTAGACAAAGACTTTAGCCCCAAACTCTCTGATTTTGGACTAGCTAAGGTTGGTCCTGTCGGAAACCGGACGCATGTGTCGACTCGAGTCATGGGTACTTACGGATACTGTGCTCCAGAATACGCCATGACTGGAAAGTTGACTATTAAATCGGATATTTATTGTTTTGGTGTGGTGTTGCTTGAGCTGATTTCTGGAAGGAAAGCTATTGATATGACTAAACCAAAAGGAGAACAGTACCTTGTTGCTTGGGTTAGTTAACCAAAACTTGAGATTAAAAACCTGAGATCAATCTCTCATTTAACAGTGTTTTTGTCTTCACAGGCTCGGCCACTTCTCAAGGACCCTAAGAGATTCGGACTTCTAGTGGACCCGTTGCTGCGAGGAAAGTTCCCGAGGACTTGTCTAAACTATGCGATTTCTATAACCGAGATGTGTCTGAAGGAAGAGGCGAATTCCAGACCGAAAATAGGAGATGTGGTGGTGGCATTTGAGTATATAGCTGCTCAGAGCAAATCTCATGAAACTCGAAGAGCGGCTCGCAAGTCTACGGAGTGTAGTCGGTCGAGAGAGGAAACAAAACAGAGTTACTAAGTTGTACAAGTGAAACCTCTGGTAGAATCTGAAGTTTCCTGAAAAGGCCACATAATATTTGTGCTGATTTTGTTTAGTCAGTTTTTAACTTTTATCTACTCGATTGGTCGAATGACGAGGCTTATTCTTAATTTTTTTTACGTTCAAAAAAATAAATATATAGGTAAATATTTTTACAAATTATTTACTAATTCCTCCGTTTCATTTTAAAAGATGTTTAAGGATATTGCACAAAAAATAATAAAACTTGTAAAATATCTATTATAACCTTAATTAATTCCTCATTAAATGGTATTGACTAATTGTTATTGGATAATAAAAAGGTTAAAATAAGAAAACAATGGTCATTTTTACCTTGAAAATATAAAACATCATTTTATTTGAAACAAAAAAAAATCATTCTAAACATCTGAAATAGAGAGAGTATATCGTAATGGATTTTATAATTAGCTTGAGAAATTTCAAGGAATACAAAAGCATGGTAAATAAATTGTCCTAGATATTGGTAATTAATCCTCGTCTAGTTAGAACATCAACTTGATTTGCTTGTTTTGTAACCCTATAGAAAAGAGTTTAGTCAAATTTTCTTTGCACATTCAGATTTCTCGCATCTAGTTGTACATTTCAAAATGTAGCTTTTTTTTTTTAAGGATGTCATGCAATTTTTGGTAATAGCCTTTAAAGATAATTTGCATGTGTCCATTCAAACAATTATTTTGCATGGGAAAAATCAAAATTTCGAATTCGCTGCTCGAAGCACATGAACTTCTTTTTCTTATGGCATGTTTTGCTTCCAAGAAAATTAACTCTATCTGATGTGTGCACAATCCAACTTTAGAAACTAATATCGTTTGTTGCAAATCCACCATCATAATAGTATCTAAGTTATGATCATCATAAATATTGAATAAAAGTTGAAGTTTCTCTTCCAAAGTATCATTGGGTTGTATCATAATGGGTGCACTCCAAGGGCTTGCACTTTCACTGATATATATGTCGGCGTTGTAGATTAGCACGTGTAGGTAAATCATGTGTGGTTCCATAACTTTACTTCTTTTCTTTCGCCTATATTAGATATGATGTCTTGAGAGATCAACTTTTTCCCATGTATTAGTGATTCCTAGACAACAGAGCTTCTTCATCCAAGGTCGTTTCTGAGATTTAAAGGGTCGCAATCAAAAAATAAATTTGAGTTTAGTTTAGGCTTAATCAAAAAAATTAATATTTTTTAGAAATTAAACCAAAATTTGGTTATTAAAAAAATAGATCGTAAACTCATGTTTGGCCAGTTTAGATTCAGACCAACCCTGATAATACATCTCCGTTCTAGAAGTATTTGCTATAAAAAATCCACGTCATTAGACGATTTGGTTATTGTAACAGCCCTTTTCCGCATGCAAGTAGTGTTTTTGGTTGAATTTTTCGATGGCTTTGGAACCTACACCTCTTTCTTTTTTTTGGTGTATCTTAACATTTTCCATGCAAACTGATGCATATGTTATTTTTTCGTGTCGTTACTCCACCAATATTTTCTCAATATACTATTCATTTTCTTGCTAATGCCTCTAGACAATTTGTATACGATTATAGCGTATACCATCATTGCTGTATCTTCAGTTTTGAAACGTCTATATTCATATTAAAATGTGACATTCATGATACACATAATCTAAGTCAAAGAGCGAAAATGTTTGAAAGATTCTTGTAAGAAGAGAAATCTTAGATATAATAAATACGAGTAGATGACGAACTGAATTACGCGGACGTCGAAATATATTTATGTCAACTTGTATTTAATTATTCTTACTCACGTTATACTATTTCACATTTATATAACTTAGATATAATAATGTTCGCATATTGCAGTTTTATAATTAGAGCAGAATATAAAATAACATCTGCCCACGTTTTATACGTGATCTCTCCAATAGATAATTTTAAAGATTCGAAAATGTTAAATCAAATCATATATATAATTAATACTTTTTATTCATATCTTACTAGTCTTAATTATAACTAATCATATATGCTCTATTTCAAACATTATTTTGACCGTTGATATCAAAACAAATGTCAAATGTGCAAATTGACCGTTTGTTAGATATGTTTTGTTTTTAAGTTGTTACCACTTTTTCATTCTAACTGTAACTGTAAAGCGTCAAAATATCTTTGCTCATTTATCCAACATATTTCAATGTTGTTAAAAAAAAGAAATCTTACGATTCATATGCATGCTATTTTTTACCCTCATTTTTTGGGTAGATGGTAAAAGATTTAAATTAGATTTTCTACATAATTATATAGGAAATTTAGAGATTGAAGTGACTAAAAACTACATAAATGAAACTACTCCGAGTTCTAAACCCCATAACAAAATTCAAAAATAGGGTTATATTCTGACGGGGATTCGAAGTGCTGACCCGGTAACGTCATGTGATTAATACTATTCTTTTTACCTGATCCCAAGTTTCTACTGAAATTTGCTTTGACGTTCTCTTAAGATTATCTATTTAACATAGATTGGTGGAACAGACTCATATGGCATATAATTTTTTGAACTTGATGATTGGCTAATTAAGACTGAATAATTCATTTTAAATCACATCAAGTTTATGCACGTCTTAAGGAGATTGATCACGACACGACTTTTCCAAGAGAATACTTAAGCATCTATACAAGGGGAATAAACCATGAACATATTTGGAAGATATAACAAACATGGGAATATTTTTTCCTCCTAATGTAATTAGAAAATTTATCAGATTGCAAAAGGGTTTGTGATGCGTAACATTCAGGGAATAACGTTTAGCTTTGGTCTGTACGAGTATCCAAGGTTGTGTTTGAGATCAAGAACAGACTTAAGAGAGAAGAAAAACCTAAGTTTTTATATAGTTTATAGATATGATTTAGAGACGTGTGTTGCTTAAGTATCAAAAATTGGTTGGTGTCGTATTGTTTAATAGTTTTGATTAGGTGAAGTCTTGTTGTAAGATTGTCTACGTACGTTGGTGAATGATTTGAAGACGTGTGTACGTTGCGAGTCTCGCAAAATTGTGTTGTGATGATACTCATGTTTTCTGTAATAACTAGTACTATAAACCAATTGGCTACTACTATTAAACAGCTTTGAGTTAAAAGCACACGATCTAGCTAAACGATCGATCTATAACCACTCAACACGGAATTGTAATTTCAACAATCACTCAGTATTAAATCCCTCAATTAACAAGTAAATATTTCCTTGATAGCTATACCTTTTCACTTGTCTCTCTCTCTCTTACAGTTATGGAATTTTCTTGGATTCATATATACACTTTGAACCCTAACTAAAATTATTGTTAATCATATACAGAAAAAGGACTTTATCTAAGAAAAAAAAGTATTGAGGCTCCGAATGGTGACAGCGTACACAGCGTGCGGACAAAG
>OVAU01003435.1:0-11099 GCA_900406315.1 Biscutella laevigata subsp. laevigata
TAATTAAAAAAAATCACCCCGCATATAATGCGGATACAATTATAGTGTAAAATATTTATGGGTTATTACCAAAATAAAATAAAATAAAAGTAGAAAAATATCCATAAGAGAAAATAATGTATTTACTTTTTAAAAGAAACCAGAAAAATAGAAAATAATCGAGTATATATACACAATACGTATATAAGTGGAGCCCACAGTTTTTAAATTAAATAAAATGAAATATTCGCTTCTCTTCTTCAAACTTCGTCTCCATTTCACCACCGTCGAACACATCTTCGTGGACTCGTTTCATTTTGTGCGAAGAAGAAATCCATTTCTCTCTCTATCTATTTGCTTTGTTTTACACTGAAGCCACCATAGAATCTGATATTGTCTTCAGGTTTCTTCAAGCTCTCTGGATTTCCTTTTTGCTTCCTCGGTGAGTCATTCTTCCCTTTTACAAACTTACGATTTTTCTTTCTTCTTCTTCTTCGTGTTTTTGTTTGATGCATCAGAGATTTGTGACTGTATTCTTATGCAGTTTCCGAATATCGATTTTGCTGAACTGAAAATTTGATATCAAATTTCATTGTTGATTCCTCTGCGACTTACTTTTTTTCCGATTCAGATCGTGGGTTGTTAATTTTGCTCCTGAATTCTTCATTACTTCGCTGTTTTTTAGACAGAGATTCAAAATCTGCATGAATTTTATTTTCTTAAATCCTTAGATCTTCCCGAAATTTTCTCCCATTGATAATAATATCTTCGTCGGTCGATATTTTGTTTTCCTTTTTGATGACTTATTCATTAAATTTTTGTTTATATGGTAGATTTATTCTCATAATTGATTTGATTGGCATAACGCGTTATTTCTGAACTATGACAGGATGACAGAAAAGTCTCCGATTAAATTGGAGAGGAGTGAGCCCATTACAGAATCTCGTTGGTTAGAGACTCCATCGATGATCAGTGAACGTTCTCTCTCAGGTATTTTTAAGTTTTCTTTGGTTTAAACATGAAATGAAAAAGCTTCAATGCTTATATAATCATAATGTTAAACAATTTTATGTCAGGTGAGAGTTCAATTGATGGAAACTCTTACGATAGGTAAGAGCTGACATGAGTTTGTTTGTTTTTATTTGATAATGTTAATAAAACAGTATAGTAATCAATGGTTCTTGATATCTTTGGTAGGGGTAATGAAGAAGAAAGTTCGAGTCATAGTAGTCAAGATGATGAGTACCAACCACAGGATCGCTTAGAGCGTAAGGCGAAGAGCATGCCAAGTGATATTCTAAAGAACATAGAGATTTTGGGTGGTAAGTTGAAAGAAAACGGTGTTGAAAATGTGCAATTCTTATCTGATCGTGAAGATGATGGTACGCAAATGGATGCTCCAATTTGGGAACCACCGGAATCAGAAAATCCTGAAGATGATGTAGAAGGAGGTCTTGCTGATGTTGAAGATGATGATGATGATGAATGCTGTGATGGTTCTAAGTGGACCAAAACAAGTTTTTCAGGTGAATCTAAAGATGAAAGTAATCAAAAAAGACAGTTCAGTGAAGAAAACCATCGACAAATGCTTGAGCAGGCAGATTTAAAGTTTAAGTTCAGTGTGAGTCAACTTATTAAGTCAGCTGGGTTTTCTACCGAAGAAGGTCAAAATTGGCTTGAGATAGTTACAAGGTTATGTTGGGAGGCTGTTTCACTGTTGAAGCCAGCTATTGATGGAAAACCTATTGATCCGACTAAGTACATCAAAGTCAAATGCATAGCAACTGGTTCTTGCAATGAAAGGTAATACAAATTACCCATGTTTGCTTAGACTTTGCATTGTTTTAGGTTCTCTGACTTGTAGAAATCTAGGAAAATACGCTAACATACTGTTTCATTTCACAAGAATACTTGTATTTAGTTTCCATCTATTGTACTCTCTTGATGATTGTTCATTTTTGCAGTGAAGTTTTCAAAGGCCTGATTTTCAAAAAACATGCTGCTCTTAAACACATGGCAACTAAGTTTGATCATCCCAAAATAATGTTAGTGGAAGGAGTATTGGGCCAGTCATTAAGTGGATTTTCTTCTCTCCAAGCAATGAATAAGGTGGGGGATAAACGTAATTTGTCACTAACTAGTTTGGAAGCTTTCGTTTTGCTAATTTTCTGATTCTTTTTATTGTCCGCAGGATGAAGATTATGTTAAGCCTGTTGAGAATATCATAGACGCTTCCAAGCCTGAACTTATGCTGGTGGAAAAATCTGTTTCACGTGATATCCAGTTGTGTATTCTTAAAAAAGGGGTCACGCTGGTGTCTGACATGAAGCTTCATCGTCTACAGAGAATTTCTCGTTGCATTGGTTCACCAATTTTTTCATTTGAGTCTCTGTCAAGTGACTCTAATCAGACGTTAAAGCACTGTGATTCCTTTCGCATTGAGAGAATTGTCGAGGAACATAATGCTGTGGACGAAGCTGATAAGAAGCCAACTAAAACGCTGATGTTTTTAGAAGGTTGCCCCACCCGCCTTGGCTGTACGGTGAGTTTCACTATATTTCATTACTTATAATTACAGTAACATCAATACATCACACAACTTGATTTGTCACATTGACATTAGACTTACTTGCAGTTAGCCCCTGATCATCTGATTATGACATTGTGATATGTGGCAGGTTTTACTTAAAGGAAGCCACAACGATAGGTTGAAAAAGATCAAAGAAATAGTACAATATTCAGTTTTGCTGGCATATCATTTAACTCTGGAAGCTTCTTTCCTTGCTGACCGGAAAACAATGTTCTCAACCATCTTTAAAAAGGAAGCAGTTGAAACAGAAACATCTCTATTATCTCCTTCTCCAGGAAAATCTGCCTTTGAGGCAGTTGATATGCCTTTGTCTAATGGCTTTGATGAACAATCTATTCAGATAGATGGTGAAACAGATGGTGAGAAAGCTGAAACCTGGGGATCTGATGGAGAACATGTCTTCTCTCACGAGCCATATAATCCAGTTATTTTTACTGGGTTCTCACATCTATCTGCCAAGTTAAGTAAATATCTAGGCTTTGTTCCGAATCCGGAGTCACTTCCAGTTTCTTTGGAGACAGATGTATTAAATATCAGCAAGCTTGATTCCATAAGGGAATCTGCTGAAGATACTGCAGAAAAGGATGAGGATAAACAGCCTTTGTCACTTGATCTTGGGGTCCTGGAAAACACGAATTCAGATGATGGAGAGAGATCGATGGAGAATGATGTTGAGACCACCTTGGAGACTCAGAGTATATTGGTTTTAGTATCGAAGAGGAATGCAGCTAAGGGGTTAATGTGTGACCAAAGTCATTTTTCACACATAAAGTTTTATGAGCACTTCGATGTTCCCTTGGAAAGATTCCTGCGAGATATGTTTAATCTGGTTCGACTTTTGCTCTCTTGTCAATATTTGATAAAATGCTGTTTTATTCATTTTCCAGTTTTAATATGTGTTCGTTATGTTAAAGGAATTGTTCATGATGCAGAGAAGCCGCTGCAAAACGTGTGAGGAAATTCCAGAAGCACATCTCTACTATTATGCTCATCACAACAAGCAACTAACAATCCAAATCAAGCGAATTCCTGTTGCGAAACATTTGCCTGGTGAGAAAAAAGGCAAAATCTGGATGTGGAGTTGTTGTGGAAAGTGTAAACCAAAGAATGGAACCCGGAAATCTACAAATCGAGTGCTGATCTCTACCGCTGCTCGTAGCTTGTCATTTGGGAAGTTCTTGGAGCTCAGCTTTACTCAGCAAACTTTCCTGAATAGATTGTCTAGCTGTGGACATTCATTTGACAAGGATTTCATTCACTTCTTTGGGTATGTTTTTTGCTCTGCCTATAGTCCCACATATTCTAACCATGTATTAAAGTATGATTTAAGTTAGTGACATCCACATATCCTAGGAGAATGGTCTGGGACTTGGGGTGTTATTGAACCTTGTATTTCAAAAGATTTGAACGTATTTCAAAATAAGGTTTGTTGATGTATTTTGAAATCACCGGTTATTCAATTATTAGGGAATTTTGGTGGATTTGGATTTTAAGAGATTTTGAAGTATTTTCGTAGACAAAATTTGACTGAATGAAATACATGATTCAATCTTTGGATTTTGAAGAGATTTTAACGTGTACTTCTAATAAAGTTATTTTAATCCTAAATTCTTAACCGTAACCATATTATGTTACTTATATTTTCTCCAATGAAGATATTATTTTAAAAGTCTTTAGTTGTTTTTGTATGTAGATATAATTAACAAATTTTTACAATACTAAAATTTTAAAAATATACGTATTACTTAAAATATATTTGTAATATTTGTTTTCTCAAAATAATGACTAAAAAATAATTAACCATGAAAATTCTAATATTAAACATCTTAATTAACTATTAAAAGTCATTTTTTTTTTTTTAGAATTTATAAATGTGAATTATTCAATCAAAGTACATCGAAATACATTGACGGCTTAGTTTTCTTGAAGGTCCCTTCCTGGTTCTATTGCCGCAACGTAAAAATCATGAATAATTTGGGAACTTTGTAACATGGATGATGATTTGACAGCCGTCATTATCTCTAATTATACGTCTTTGAAACTTGTATACAAATGCAGATTAGGCTCCATGGTTGCTATGCTAAGTTACTCCCATGTCACTTCTTACAAAGTGTCTCTACCACCCATGAAACTCCAGCCTAGCATTTTGATAAAAGTGGGTTGGCTTGAGAAAGAATTTCAAGCAGTAAGTTTCTTTCCTGAGTAAAACAACATTGCACCTATATTTTCTCATACTTGCTGGTGGAAAAAATGCAAAATGAATACGCAAGATGGTCATTATTGCTCATTAATTTATTTTCTCTTGTTCAGGTATTCACTAAAGGGATCTCCTTGTTTGAGGAAGCTGCCAGTTATCTGAAGAAACTAAGATCACAATTCACAAACTCCAATCTCAGCTATCAACGTGCACTCGAATTCCTTTCTAATATCGAGAAGTTGCTGAAGGACGAGCGTTGTGGATTTGAGGTTAGCTTTGCAATTATTTCATTTGGTATAAAAATATCTTTGTTAACTTTGAAAGACAAGGTTACTAATATCTATTCTTGTTTGGACAAATCATTATTGCCTAAAAAATAGGAAAACATGAAGATTTCTTTTGACATATCTAGAACCACTGATGATGTTTCGCACAAATTACTCCGCTTAAACCGCCTGAGATGGGAACTTCTACTTCATGCTATCATCTGGAACAACCGGTTGCAGTCTCTGATTTCATCTGATCGTTTGCTACCTTCAAGTGATGAGAGGAAGATAGAAGGTTTAGAGACTGATTCTGGGGCTGGAATAGCCATAAACAAAAGTAATGATAAAGTTTCTGATTCTGGTAGCAAAGGAGACATGGGCGATCAACTTGTTGAAGGCGAGGAAATACCAATCTTAGGTGCATCTGTTGTGGATAGTGAAGACAATGAATGCTCCAGGCCCGAAACAACCTCTCCCACCAACAATCATTATGATACTCATTTGGCTGTTAATATCCATTCAACAAAGGAAAATGAGTGGGACAAATCAATTCCTGTTACCGGAGATTCTCAGGATGACAAGGTTCCGGCCCCTAATGGGTCACATATCTTAGGTTTGGATGAATGGTTTTGGCTGCCATTTGAAAAGCTACGTTCGAAGCGCATTGTTGATATTGAGAAGGAATACTTGTTGACCTTCGAGAATGTTAACAATTTTACCCAAGAAAATCTACAGACTGTGAGCCAGATAATCACTGAAGAAGCTTCTCGTCTGCGCATCTCTTTGAGGGACGATGATTTCATTGTGTCAGACTATGAAGACGAGCTTTCCAGCCTAATTGCTTGTGCGCTTGCTCACCTATGCAGTGACGAGAGCAAAATGCCTCTTTCTAGATGCATACATGGATCTCTTGAAGGATTCTTGGACATAAATCAAGATTCTAAGCAAACTATTGACCGTGAGGATCCCCGTTTCGCGAGTGAGAGTACCAGTCGTTTGGAAGTACCTACTCCAGAAGTCTTTGTCAATTTTGGGTCAATCAAATCAATCGGAAAACCCAAATACTCCATCGTTTGCCTATACGCTGATGATTTCCGTGAACTTAGGAGGCGTTGTTGTGCCTCTGAGCTCGACTATATAGCTTCATTGAGTCGATGTAAGCCGTGGGATGCTAAGGGTGGGAAGAGCAAATCAGTGTTCGCTAAGACTTTGGATGACAGGTTCATAGTAAAAGAGATCAAGAAGACAGAGTACGAATCATTTGTGAAATTTGCTCCAGAGTATTTCAAATACATGAAGGACTCGTATGATCTAGGCAACCAAACTTGTCTTGCCAAAGTTCTTGGGATCCATCAGGTATTTGTCTCTTATGGGTGGCTATTTGGTTATTCGGTTCACGTTATTTGGATTTTAAAAAAAAAAATTTAAATATGTTCATTTGAGATTTTTGTCTATATTGGTTTGCTTTTGGGTTCGATTTGGTTTGGTTTTACAAAAAAATAGTACAGTGAAAATAAACATTATATTTTTGTAAAATTAATATTACATGGAAATTTGGTTCGGGTTCGGTTTGATGAATTGGTTTGGTAACACAATTCGGTTGGGAATTTTGCCCAGCCTGGCGCCCGCTAGATTCATCTTGTGCGTAATCGTTATAACACAACTAAAGCTTCAATGATTGATATTTGTCAGGTAACTGTAAGGCATCCAAAGAGCGGGAAAGAGACACGACACGACTTGATGGTCATGGAGAATCTGAGTTTTGGCAGGAAAGTCACTCGCCAGTATGATCTCAAAGGCGCTCTACACGCTCGGTTTACCACTACCTCCGTCAACGGTGATGCGGAAGACGTTCTACTGGATCAAAACTTTGTCTACGACATGAACAAGTCCCCACTTTACGTTAGCAAAACATCGAAACAAAATCTCCAAAGAGCGGTCTACAACGACACCAGCTTCCTAAACGTGAGTTTTCTTCTCTGTATTTCAATCTTACTTATGTTCTATATTTGAGTTATACACCAAAAAAATCTTGAAATGGAAAACAAATTCGTAGAGTATAAACGTGATGGACTACTCGTTATTGGTTGGAGTGGATGATGAGAGTCACGAACTAGTGTGTGGGATTATCGACTATTTGAGACAATACACATTGGACAAGCAGTTAGAGACGTGGGTCAAAACGTCTTTGGTGGTTCCTAAGAATGTGCAGCCGACAGTGATAAGTCCAATTGATTACAAGACGAGGTTTAGGAAATTCATGAAGACACATTTCTTGTGCGTGCCTGACCAATGGTGCAGCAATCAAAGTGACTCTTGAAAACAAACAACAAAAGAATGGAGGTATTTGATTATATTATACCCAGTTTGAAAATCTCTAATATATATATATGATTCATTCATTTGATTTTTAAAAACTTCACATGTATAATCAACCCCGATCATTGTGCAGTTTTTAGCAAAGTCTTTGGGGGTTGATTTTAGTGTTTTGGTTGTCTTTGGGTTTGTCTGTATACATTTTCACTAGAAGCTAGCAAGTGAAAATCTGTACTAAACAAAATGTAAGATGGTACATGTGAATTGTGAAAGTATTGTTTTTGTATGAGAAAGAAAAAAAGTAAAGAAAATGATTAATGTTAATTAAAGTTTATCTAAGCATTTAGTGTCGCTATGGAAAGTATTGTTAAGTGTACATTAGAGGTGTGTAAGCGAACCTGCTAAACTGAACTAAAATTTGATTTGGTTTAGTTCAAATTTTGATTTCGGTTTAGTTTTAGATGATATAATTCAGGTTTCCGGATTGAAATTTGTATAAACAAAACTAAACAAAATCTATGTACTTGGAGTGTTTGAGTTTCGAGTTTTTTTTTTGGTGAGTATCAAACAAACCGAATTAAATTTGGTTTAAAGCTCTAGACATCGGTTCGCTGAAAACGCCGAGCCGTAGAGCAAAGGTAACAATGCTCGTAAAAGAAAAAAACCACAAACAAAAGACAACAATTTTTTTCCTGTAATTCAGATACATTGACATCGAAGAGGAACAGAAGCACCTCTTGGTTTTCTCCTCTCCCTAATCACTGCTTCCTTAACCATTGGCACCTTCTGCTGAACCTTCTTCCATATGTTATTAACCGCACCATCAGCTTCTATTGGTCCAATCCCATTGGCTTCACCATTCTCATACACGAAAACTCTCTGAACCTTTGCCATTCTTCTTCTAAATGTTTCCTTCTCTCCTTCAGAGAACGTTCTGAGATGATTAGCCAACCATTTTGGTGTCAATGCATCACTTACAGAGACAAAGACAGAGAATTCTGAGTAATCTATCATTCCTTCAAACGGGAGCTCAATGGTGTCGCTGACAATCACAGGTATGCACAGGCTTTGAATTGCGTCAAAGAGACGGCATGAAGTTGGAGTGTCACCAGCTGGATGCAAGCAGAACTCTGAGCTTCTCATTCCTCTTATTGATTGTTCCTTTCCCGTTGCATTAGGGAAACCTTCTTCCATGACTACTCGGTCTTCATCTACCAGCAAGTCCCATAGTTTTTCTCTAATTAACCCTCCCTGTAATGTAAAATCATATAAATAGAATCATTTGCAATGAAGAAGATACAAAACTAATCAATTCAATTATGCCAATTTCTGCGTTTGCACCAACATTGTAAACACTTGAATTTTGTTTGGCATGCTTAAAGGTTACAGGCTTACAGCAGAGCCATGAACTCACAAGAGGCTCTGCTGTAGAAGCAATGTAATGAATCAGATAAAGAATTGAGTTTCAATAAGAGTGATTACCCGATGTCTGTGCTTAGCGCCTTTGAAATAAAGAAGGTTATTACGTCTCTGGTTCTGAGATAAATCAAGCCTAGGAAGTAGATGCGTGTATGGAACAATCACATCTTTAATGACAGAGACTTGAGTATGCTCTATCTTCTCAGGCAAGCTAGTACCATTCCATGACTTAGAATCTTGCCTGAACCAACCTCCAAAATCCACCACAAGGAGAATCGATGGAGCAATCTCCTCACGAACATGCCACATTGCAACTGGGTCTGCAGAAGAACGCTTCAACATTTAACTAACCTGACAATTCATCAACAGATATAACTTTGTATAAGCTTCTTCTACACCAGATCCAATTATACACTGTCTAAATTCAATTCTTTCTTAACAACAACACAAATCTAGAGATACCCCCATGGCAGATTTTGAAGATTATAATCCAAAGGCAAAAAAATTGGTACCAGTTAGAACAAAAACGTGATCACGTCCACCAGATCGTTTCCAAGCTTCAGTATTCTTCAAAAAGTCAAGAACTTGTCTCTGTCTCTGATAATCTTCGTTTCCAGATTTCTTCCTAAATGTACCTTTTCCATTTCCAAGCTCCATCTCTGCACTTAGAGTCGCGAAGAACGGTACAAAAACTACATCAGCGTCGGATTCACTGAAAACCCTTTTGGCCAAAGACGTAGTTCGCTTCTCAGGTGGTGTCTCGAGATCTCCCATGATCCAATACTCGGCACTGTATTGCTTAATCAGTGGATTATCCGGGTACGGTGGGTACTTATCGGGTTTGGGTAAATGGGTATTTAGGGTCGTGTGATCTGGGTCGCTGGGTATGCGTGAATCTGGAGAAGAGGAGGACCAGTACTTGTCAAGAAGACCATAATTAAGAGATCTAGGAAGCTCAGCTACAAAGACATTGAGTCCGTTTTGGAGAGTATTGTGTGAAATCGTTAGATTCGGGTTGGATAATAAGGAATTAGAGAAGAAGAAGAGAAGAGAGACGACGAAAAGAAGAGAAGAAGAGAGGAATAAGAAAGATATTGAGCAGAGAGGTCTAGTTGTCGCCATTGATATGAACTTGGGAACCATCGTCGCTTAAGATCTCGCTTCGCTTAAATGAGAGATTGCTTTTCTATCTTTTGAAACCTCTGAATGACTCAGAGGCTCCACTACAGAAAAGCTTGCCGTTTTAGTTTTGTTTTTTCTTTGGTCAACAAGCTTGCCGTTTGTAACAATTATACCAAAGTGAATCGAAACTGAAAGTAAAGTTCCAAAACAACGGATACACTGGATGACGCAGCCAACCAACCGTAGGTTGAGCTCAACTATAAAGCATTAGAAAAACTTCTTAGGATTTTCTTTTGATTTGTTATTTTGATTTCTAAGTTAATGATACTTATTTAACAAAAGAAAATTTAATAATAAAATTTTACTTTCAAATATTTATCATTTTTATTTTCTTATTTTGTCTCAACATCAAATTCATATATATATATATATATATATATATATATATATATATATATATATATATATATATATTACACAAAATATTGATTTTACTTTCTACTATATTATATTAATATCTAATTTTCATATTTTATATAACTAAATTTTTTTAACTATTTTCATATTTCTAGTAAATTACAAGTAATAACAAAGTGCATTTTCTTCAACTACAATTACTTCCACATAGTATTTTCTCTAATTATTTACACTAAAAATGTTTCAAAACAACTTATCCAAAATAATAATCATTGTAATACTATTTTAGAATTACTTTTGTTAATCTAAATTTAAAATATTATGCTTCGTAACTTACATATCCCGACCTCTTTTAGTATACAAACATCTTTACTAAAGAATTCTCGACAACCGTATTCAAATAATTTCGCTCCCGTTTAAATTTATATCCAATTGACGCTTTAATTATGGAAGGGTTAGGAATATACATTCTTCTTTTATGTATACTAGACCCAAGTATTTTCATTTTATATATTTTTTGTTTTAGAAATATTAAATAAACAATATTTTACTCTTTTAATAAAAGTAAATAGTTAAATTTATTAATTTATTTGTTTGGTTTAACTACCAAATTAAATAAACAAAATAAAAATGTGTAATTTAGATGGCAATTAAATCAAGCTTCCGACTTGTTATTCAACTTTCTGAGCATATTAACTTATTTATAGAGTTGTTTCATATCCTCTCATTACCTTCTTAGTCGAAGTGAGACTTTTTAAAAAAAAATTGACATTCTTTATATGTTGAATATTCA
>OVAU01003436.1:0-11099 GCA_900406315.1 Biscutella laevigata subsp. laevigata
ATTTATAAAAATAATATTATTTTAATCTTAAGAACCCCATTTAGAATCCCTCCCATTGAAGCCCTCTTTTTAAACAAATCCTTAAACAAATCCTTACCAATATTTTGAATTTATTTAATCATAAGAACATTGCTCCTCCCATTGGAGGTGATCTTGCAAGTCGTCTATTCAAATGTTTTTGACTTTTTCATCTTCTTCTTTCGCTCATTGCATCACATGCCTCGAGCTTGAGTTTCGCGTTCTTTTAACTATAAATGGACTTGGAACCAGCTCAGGCTCCGCTCAGCTTATATTGTATATATGTCTTTATGTGTCTCTGTGCAACCACCAGTCACTGCAGGAATTTGCAGATTAGAGCAGTTGCAAGTGCTTCGACTAAGTAAAAACAAATTCGTAGGTGAAATCCCTCTCTGTTTTTCAAGCCTATCTGATCTCCGAGTTCTTGATCTACATGATAACAACTTCGAAGGATTGATCTCGTTGGATTTGATAGCCGAATTACCAGAGCTGAAGATTTTCAAACTCTCATCGAGGTCTAATATGCTGCGAGTAATAGAGACTAACGTGTCCACTGGCCTAAAACCTCAGCTAAGCTGTATTACATTGCCATACTTATCAAACAGAAACTTCTCTGGGAAATTTCCAAGAAGCCTTTTCACAGGTTGCTATTCATTGAAGTTGTTTAAGCTCTCTCAGAGCAGATTCAGCGGTTCAATTATTCCAAAATCAAGTGAGAAGACCTCATTGATGACGTTGATCATGGCCAATAACATGTTTACTGGGAAGATAACAAGACAATCTACGCAACTTGAGGCTATTAACAGTGATAGATTTATCTAACAACTTCCTCACAGGTACAATTCCAAGATGGTTAGGCAGTTTCTTTTTTAAGAAACATGGGCTTCCAACTCAAAACCAATTGGCAATGAGTGGATTAGCCCATGTCCTTTATATACTAGTCCATGATCTCTCAAGTTTCCAATGTGGGACATTTGATACACCCCTAACGTTCAGGTTTGGACATCTGAAGCGTGGAGTTTTATCATGGGACTGGACATCTACGGAGTCTCCACAATTGAGAAAATTGGGTCTTGCTCCGATACCATTTTAAGAAACATGGGCTTTCAACTCAAAACCAATTAGCAGTGAGTGGATTGGCCCATGTCTTTTATATACTAGTCCATGATCTCTCAAGTTTCCAATGTGTGACATTTGATATTCTTCTTGGACATTCTGAAGATCTCAAATAACCGTTTACATGGGGCAATTCCACCTTCTTTATTCAACATTCCATATCGCTGGCTCTTGGATCTTTCTGGAAACTTCTTATCAGGTAGCTTACCTCAGCGCTCAGAGTCAGATTACGGTTATATATTGGACTTGCACAACAACAATCTCACTAGAACTATTCCAGTAGCACCCCAAGCATCGATGTTGTTCTGTTAAGAGGGAATAACTTGACGGGAAATATTCCTATGGAGCTTTGCCATTTAAGCAACATAAGAATGTTGGATTTAGCTCACAACAGATTGAGTGAGTCCATACCTTCGTGTCTCACTATTCAATCGTTTGGTTTGATAGGAGATAGCCATGCTGATTCATATTGGTATCCGGCGAACATGTTCTCAAACTTTATGGATGTAAACACTGAAGTTTATTACAAGTCTGTACATGTCTCAGACCGGTTTGGTCTAGACTACTTGGTAGATTTTAAAGTCCAAGTCGAGTTTGCTGTGAAACAGAGATATGACTCGTACATGAGAGGATCTCTTAACCAGATGTTTGGCCTGGATTTATCGAGAAACTGAGTTAACCGGTAATATCCCGGAGGAGCTAGGAGATCTTAAGAGAGTACGTTCACTAAACCTCTCAAGGAATCATTCCATCAAGATTCACAATGCTGCAATCTCTTGTCGTCTCTAATGTATCTTACAACATCTACAAATGTGCGTAATCACAAATGGGAAAATAAAACTAAATAAGTTTTACAAGTAATTCATATATATATCATACAAAGTGACACCATTCACATTACAAAGTAAATACTCAAATCAAACATTTGAAAGAAAACACAACAAAACAAAAATCAGAACAAAACAGAGGAATGCTCTGTTCTTAACATATTGGAATCGGAGCTCCATTCCATTCCTTGAGACAATCCATCATCGGATCAATAAGTTTACCTTCACACATTGCAGTGAATACCTTATCAAACTCTTCTCCCGGAGACATAACCTTTTCTCCGGTCAACAACTTCGTTCCGAGCTCTTCCCTCACGAATCTATACAACGGATATGATCGACATTCTTTAATGCGGTTTGGAATTGCCGCGGTTCCATTACCGTAAGCTGCTCTCGTAGCTTCCACTTCCTTTGGAAGAACCATTTTGAGTTCCTCCTCGAAAGCTCCAATCTTTTGAAAGATTGAAGTAGCCACGTTCTTCTCAGTCTCACCATTGGATAAAGCGTGGTCGACTATGACTTGTCTTAATTTCTGCATCAATGGGTAAGTTGCGCTACAGGGATCGTCAACGTATGTGAAGACTTGTTCACGATCAACGACTTTAAGCAAGTCTTTCTCACAGAAGCGTGATGGATGTAACTCGCCGTTGATTCCGGTGTATAGGACTTTCTTGGCTACTTGAGAAACTGTGTTCTTCACAGTTTGTCTCAGATTCTCCTCAAGATGTCTCAGATCAACAGCTTGGCATATAGCGACGAGGAATGTTGTGGACATTAGCTTGAGAATGTCGACGGCTTCGGAGGTTTTGCGAGATGAGATTAGTCCAAGAGAATTCACGTCTTGGTTATGTTGCTCCGCTGATTGAACGTGGCTTGTAACGGGATTCGCTAGGTATTGAAGCTCTGAACAATAAGAAGCCATGGCGATCTCTGCTCCTTTGAATCCGTAATCCAAGCTTGGGTTGTCTGAAGCTGTTAGATTCGAAGGAAGACCATTGTTGTAAAAATCGTTAACAAGCTCTGAGAATTGAGCGAACATGAGCTTCCCAATCGCTGCGATCGCCAAACGCGTGTTGTCCATAGAAACTCCGATTGGCGTTCCCTGGAAATTTCCGCCGTGAATTGCCTTGTTACGGGAGACATCGATCAACGGGTTGTCGTTAACAGAGTTTATTTCCCGCTCAATCGATTTCGTTGCATAACGGATTACTTCAATTTGAGGACCGAGCCATTGAGGAGACGTACGGAGAGCGTAACGATCCTGTTTCGGCTTCTGCAATGGATCCATCTCGTGAAGCTTTTGCGCCAATTTCATGTAGGAACTTCCGTCCAGGATATGCTCCATAATCGCCGCCGCTTCGATTTGCCCAGGGTGATGCTTCAATCTGTGAGTCAAGTGATCAGTGAACTCAGGTTTCCCGCTCATAACCTCTGCGAAAATCGCAGATAAAACCTCCGCTAGAACAGATTGAACGTTCGCTTCGAATAGAACCATCGAAGCCATTCCAGATCCAACCGCCGTACCGTTAACGAGCGCTAACCCTTCCTTAGGCTGCAGATCAAAGAATCCAGAACTGATTCCTGCTTTCTCAAAAGCTTCCCCGGCGGTTAACGATTCACCATTGGGACCAACGGCTTTGGAATTGGGACGACCAGTGAGTAGACCAGCGATGTAGGATAGAGGAACGAGATCGCCAGAGGCGGTAATGGTTCCACGGAGAGGAAGAGAAGGAGTGATGTTGTGATTGAGGAGACTGGTGATTGCTTCGAGGATCTCGAATCGAATGCCGGAGTATCCCTGGAGGAGAGTGTTGACTCGAACGAGCATAGCGGCTCTTGTGGCGGATTGCGGCAGCGTGTGACATGTCTCCTTCGTGCTCCCGAATATTCCGGCGTTCAAAAACCTGAAGGAATTAGTATATAAATTAAATCAGATTAATCTATTAAACTAAAGTTTAATCAACATATAAGTGGACTATAAGTGGACTAAGACCCAACCCGAGTCATTGACCCGGTAATTCCATGCATTTGAAATAAGCATCAGAAACAGAATGGTTCACCAACAAACTTCGTTTACCTAATGAGCTCTTTTTGTAGAGCGACGCCGTTTTTGGTTCTCCGGTGAGAAGTAGCTCCAAATCCAGTGGTGACTCCATAACTGTCAGTACCTTTGTTCATACTCTCCATAACCCAATCGCTGCTAGCTTTAACACCAGCTCTAGAAGCTTCCGCTAGTTCAACCTTAACGACACTATCGACGGTGGAAATCGCCGCGACTTGTCCGATCGTCAATGTCTCTCCGCCGAGATTCACAATCGGTCTTCGATACTCCTCAACCATTCTCTTCACCTCATCCAAATGACTCCCTTTCATCTGCTCCGCCGCCAAACCCCAATTCAAGGGATCCGCCGCTTTCTTCACCGCCACATTTGTATTCTCGCACAAAACATGGCCGTTTTGGTGTGATCCGTTAATCTGATCCATTGGTTTCGAAATTTTGTTTGATAAAAAGGATCAGTTCTCTTGAAATGTGTGGTGAAGGAGAGAGAGATCGGAGAGGTATGAATTGTTGGTGAAGGAATTAGGATTTGATGTTCCTGAAGAAGAAGAGTGGTTTAAATAAGATGTGAAGTTTTGGTGGGTGAGAGGTTAATCGTGACCGTTCGATGATGATTAAGGATCTAACGGTTTAAAATGGGAAACGTGACTTTGGTTTAAGTCGTGAAAAGAGTTGTTTTGTGCGAAGCGTCTAAAAAGTGGTCGCGCGTGGTGGCTGAGGAAAATAGCGTTTTGCGGTTGGTGAGACTTTTAATTCTTATACGAGTGCTTATGGTTTGGTAATGAAACTAGAGAGTAGGTATGTAAAGTGTAAGAACGTAGTTGAGTCAATTCAACTATAAACTTCTATAAATATATATATATATACACAAAAAGTCTCATATTAAACAAAAATAATATTAATTATACAACTAAATAGTTGAAACCAAACTGAACCAGCATTAATTATTTTATTATATCTTTCTTTTTATGGATTAGATTTCTTGAAATTTGTTTTAGTGAGATGCATCCATTTAATTTTGAATATTAATTCACCAATTATGATTTTAGTTTTTTTTTTTTTGTTAACTAATTATGATTTTAGTTTCAATGCACAAAACCAACCATTTGACCTAGACAACAGTCCACTTGCAATTATGTATTCTCTCTCTTCTCTCTCTTCTCTCTAATCTTGGCGAGATTTGCGGTGAGTTTTTCGGCGAAATTTGCGGAGAGATTTACGGCGATGAGTGAGGCAGAGGCGTTTGCGGCGAGGTTTCACGACGAGAAGATGGCGAGCGGCGAACTAGGGTTGGGAAACACCGGTGAAAAGGATGTGACGATGATGGACTCAAGTGATAAAAACCAGCTACAAAGAGACTCGCCGGCTGTGAGGGTTTCATGGGCGTAGAGGGTGGCGGGTACGAGTATGGGGAGACGCTTACAACCGGAGAGTATGATTGATGATCGGTTTGTAATGGAGAGGATGAGTCTTAAGTTCCCGGAAGGTGATGACGGCGAGCCTGTTATCACAATAGGTGACGAAGTTTTGGCGGCGATGAATGGACTATGGACAAGGTGCATGTATGTGAAGGTGCTAGGGAAAACAATTCCGATCTCCGTCCTAACGAGGAAGTTACGAGAGTTATGGAGACCGCAGCGTGGGATGCACGTAGTGGATTTACCAAGGCATTTCTTTATGGTACGGTTCGATGATGAAGAAGAGTACCTAGCAGCCTTGGCGGGGGGACCATGGAGGGCTTTTGGGAGTCATCTGGTGGTGCAAGGGTGGACGCCGACTTTTGACCCGCTACGGGATGATATCACGACTACACCAGTCTGGGTGAGGTTATCGAACATCCCGTTGAACTTTTACCACAATACAATACTCATGGGGATAGCAAAAGGGCTTGGTAAACCGGTGAAGGTAGACAGTACCACGCTGAACGTTGAGAGGGCCAGGTTCGCACGGATCTGCGTGGAGGTTGATCTCAAGAAACCACTAAAAGGCACGGTGATGATTAATAGGGAAAGGTACTTTGTTTCGTACGAGGGTCTGTCGAAGATATGTGTCAGATGCGGCTTGTACGGACACATGGCGCCAATTTGTCGACGAACCATGGCTGAGCAGGCAGCAACACCAACCCCCACCCCCGCCGTGGTCCCAACGCCGGTGGAGACCGCGAATCGAACGTCGAAGAGTGATGTTTTCAGCTCGGCAGAGGGAACTAGGGTGACGTCAGATACCTCAGGGGAGGCGGAAGCATGGACGGTGGTCGGGAGAGGAGGTCATGTAAGACAGACTTTGGTGGAGGCAACTAAGGGAAAGAATTCTGGGAACAAATCAGTATCAAATCGTTCTGGTAAACCGAATGTTACCACTCCCATAAGTGATGACCGAAACCAGAACATCCGCGGGAATCGAAATACGGAAGATGAAGATCCTTCGAACCAGTCAAGGCAAGACATCAATGGGAGGGAAGGAACCTTGATGAGATTCACCTCTGGCGGATCGGGACACAAAAAATCGCGGGAACCTTCAAAACTGAGGGAGAGCGCCACCCGTAGATCATTGGGACCTAATGGGCTGAAAGGGAACCAGAACAAACCGACAAGGGGACTTGTCTTCGGCCCAACGAAACAGGATACTCGCTTGTCTGCCTCTGGGAAACGTTTACGTGTGGAAGAAGAAACCATGTGCCGGGAAGGTGGGGTTTTTACTTCTCTCACACGCACCGAAGGGGAAGAGCAGTCCAGCCTCACAGCGAGTCATAACGACCTAATCTTGTCGACTCGGACTGAGACGGGGAACCGGATAGAGGAGGGGTCTAAACAGACACCAGAGGGTAGTATGGCGAAGTCGGAGGCGTGATGGTGTGCCCCGGTAGTCCATTGTTTTAAATGTTTTATAATGAATTGTCTCATATGGAACTGCCGGGGGGCGAATAAACCCAACTTTCGACGATCAATTCGGTACATTCTGAAGAAGAATAAAACAGACATCTTGGCCCTATTGGAAACTCATGCGGGGGGTGAAACAGCGCGGAGAATCTGTCAAGGCCTGGGGTTCGAGAACTCCATAAGAGTAGATGCAGCTGGTCAGAGTGGGGGCTTGTGGCTTTTGTGGCGAACAGAAATTGGTGATGTAAGGATTGTTGGCACCTCAACTCAGTGGATTCACGCAGAGGTGAAACACGAGGAAGAAACGATGCATTTCGTCGTGGTCTATGCGGCACCAACACTTCTTCGACGAAGAGGTCTGTGGGCTGATTTGAAGGACATAGTTTGTAGTGTGCAGGACCCGTTGGTGATAGGAGGGGACTTCAACACCATACTACGTCTTGACGAAAGAACTGGGGGGAATGGTATGCTGTCAGGGGACTCTGTTGAGTTCGGAAATTTGATAAACGAGACGAAACTCATTGATATGGGTTTTAAAGGAAGCCAATTTACATGGAAGAGAGGGCGGACCGAGGGAAATTTCATTGCCAAGAGACTGGATAGGGTTCTGTGCAATGCGCCGAGCAGGTTGAAGTGGCCGGAAGCTTCGGTAACACATCTCCCCTTCTTAGCATCAGATCACACTCCTCTGTATATTCAACTCTGCCCAGTGACCCGCGGGGACCACAGCAGACGACCGTTTCGTTTCGAAGCGGCTTGGTTGAAGCATCAAGGGTTTAGGGATATGCTAGCAATGTCGTGGAACAACACTGTCTCTACTCCGATAGCGTTACAAGAACTCCAAAGAAAACTCAAGAAGTGGAACCGTGAAGTCTTTGGAGATATCTTGAAACGGAAGGAGCGACTGATGCTGGATATAAAAGAGGTTCAAGCAAGGATTGAAGCTAATCAGACGCAAGAGTTACTAAGTAAGGAACAAGTTCTCCTACAAGCCTTTGATCAAGTCCTCGAGCAGGAGGAGGCTTTATGGTATCAGAAGTCGAGGGAAAAATGGATAACGATGGGGGACAGAAACACATCTTACTTCCACATGACAACCATTGTAAGGAGGAGGAGAAACCGCATAGAGATGTTAAAGAATGAGGATGACGGCTGGATCACAGACAAAGAGGAGCTTGAGCAACACATTGTGGGTTTCTATAAGACTCTCTATTCACCGTACACTGAAGCTGTGGCAGTTCCAAGGCTCTCTATAAGATCACTCAGTTTCGTCCAATTAGCCTCTGCAACGTGATTTTCAAAACAATTACAAAAACGATGCTGACAAGATTGAAAAACATCATGCCAAAGCTAGTAGGTCCGACGCAATCAAGCTTCATCCCAGGAAGACTAAGTACAGACAATATAATTGTTGTGCAAGAGGCGGTCCATACCATGAACAAGAAGAAGGGGAAGAGAGGGTATATGTTGCTGAAGTTAGATTTAGAAAAAGCATACGACAGAGTCAGTTGGAGTTTCCTTGAGGACACGCTCCGAGCAGCACACTTGCCGGGGGAGTGGATACAAGGAATCATGCAGTGTGTTACAGGGACATCACTAAGGATTCTTTGCAATGGTGAAATGACGGAAGCCTTTAGGCCAACAAGGGGCCTGAGACAAGGCGATCCTCTGTCTCCATACCTCTTTGTTTTGTGTATCGAAAGACTTTGCCACCTTATTGACGATGCAGTTGAGAAGCAGGAGTGGGAGCCAATTAAGCTTTCGAGAGATGGTCCCAAACTCTCGCATCTTTGCTTCGCAGATGATCTGATCCTCTTTGCAGGTGCGTCGGTGAGACAAATCAGAGTGATCAGGAATGTGCTCGAACACTTCTGCAAAGCTTCAGGCCAGAAAGTGAGTATAGACAAGTCGAAAATCTTCTTCTCAAGGAACGTGGATAGTGATACAGCTAAACGGATCAGTGATGAAAGCGGAATACAAATCACAAGGAACTTGGGCAAATACCTTGGTCTGCCGGTGTTACACAAGCGAGTTGACAAAAATACCTTCGTTGATGTCGTGGAGAAAGTGGCCTCGCGATTAGCAGGCTGGAAGGGTAGATGCCTGAGCCTTGCTGGACGCGTGACGTTAACAAAGGCAGTCCTAGCATCGATTCCAGTCCACACGATGAGTGTGATCTCGTTACCAGGAGCAACATTTGAGAAGCTCGACAGAGTGGCGAGAGGCTTCGTCTGGGGGAGCTCGCCCGAGAAACGGAAGCAACACCTAATCCGGTGGGACAACGTCTGTAAACCGAAAGGACAGGGGGGTCTAGGATTAAGGAAAACAAAAATAATGAACACTGCTTTAATTTCGAAGGTAGGATGAAGACTGTTGACAGAGAAGAAGAGTTTGTGGGTTAGGATACTGCATACTAAGTATCAGGTAAAGGGTTTGCATGACTTAGCATGGCTGCGACGGAAGCCACAGAGCTCAGCGACTTGGAAAAGCATCATTCAGGGGCTGCACAAAGCGATAATACCGAGACTGAGATGGGCGATTGGCGATGGTAGAGATACCAGATTCTGGACAGATCGGTGGGCCCTTAATGAGCCACTCTCGAACTATGTGCTACAAAGTTCACAGCAGGGTGTGGAGGAGATACGAGTAAGTGACATGTGGGTGTCAGGAGCAGGCTGGAAATGGGACGAGTTACGATCCTCTTTGCCGGGAGGTCCGACTACAGCTCTCTGCTTGGGTGGTGGATGCAGACTCGAGTGCTAGAGACACATTAGCTTGGGGAGAAACAACAGATGGACAATTCACTGTCTCCTCGGCCTATAGAGTGCTGTCTCGTGATGGCAGCATGCAACAAAACATGACTGCTCTGTTTCATCGGATTTGGAGAGTAGCTGCACCAGAGCGAGTTCGAATGTTTCTATGGTTGGTTGTGCATCAAGCCATAATGACGAATGTCGAACGAATGCGGAGACACCTGTGTGACTCCGACGTATGTCAAGTCTGCAAGGGTGGCAAAGAGTCAATAATACATGTACTAAGGGAATGCCCTTCCATAGAAGGGATTTGGAGACGAATAGTTCCAGACAGGAATCGACGCATGTTTTATAGAAAGTCGTTGTTAGACTGGATTTTCGTCAACCTGGAGGACCAGGACAGTCAGGCCGAGGTTCCGTGGGCCACAACCTTCGCTTTATGCCTATGGTGGAGTTGGAAATGGAGATGTGGTTATGTTTTTGGAGTAGGAGGAAGATGCAGAGACAGAGTCCAATTCATAAAAGACCTGGCAAAAGAGGTGTGGATGGCGAACATTGCGAATAAGGGAGTTGTTCCGAGGGTACAAAGGGTTGAGAAGATGATCAAGTGGACCTTTCCGACAGGCGGGTGGTTCAAGTTGAACACAGACGGCGCCTCGCGTGGCAACCCGGGGGATTCAACAGCAGGAGGTGTACTGCGCAATGACCAAGGAGGGTGGTGCATGGGTTTTGCTCTTAACATCGGCATATGTACTGCTCCGGTTGCGGAACTTTGGGGTGCTTATTATGGCCTTTGTATAGCTTGGGAGATGGGGATTTTGAACTTGGAATTGGAGATAGACTCGGAGCTGGTGGTTGGGATTCTTCGGACTGAGGTCGCTGATTCCCACCCGCTGTCTTTCCTAGCGCGACAGTGCTATGGCTTACTTAGGAGAAACTGGACGGTGAAGATTGATCATGTCTATCGAGAGGCGAACCGGCTTGCCGATAGCCTCGCGAACCATGCCTTTGATTTGCCACCTGGTCTGCACTTCTTCCAGACACACCCGCCTACGGTGGAGTTGGTCGTCACAGAGGACTTAGATGGGCTTGCCCACCCGAGACTGGTCCTGGCCCCGGATTGAGCATTTTTTCCCCCTTCTTTTCCTTTTCTTCTGCTTCTGTCTTCTTTGTTGGCTCGTTTCCTTTTTTCTTAGGGGAGTTTACCCCCGTCACTTACCAAAAAAAAAAAACCAACCATTTGACCTCAAAACAACTTTTATAAGTAGTTTGGTTATTAAGTTAATGATATTACTAGATTTGTTCGAGACCAAACATTTGACTCCAATTAAACAAATTATATATGTTTTCAAATATGATTATTTGTGAAATAGTAAATATCTGTACAGAGTATTTAAATTATTTAAAGAATTGTCATAAAAGTCATGCCACTTGTGTGTAATAATAT
>OVAU01003437.1:0-11099 GCA_900406315.1 Biscutella laevigata subsp. laevigata
AATTTCCGAAGCAAAGCAAATCGAAAAATCAAGTATTCGCTTAAAACAAAGCAAATCACAAATATTATAAATTTTCCGGATATCCGCTTCGTGCCCAGGCCTAGTATATTATTGGATAGTACCGAAAAAACAAAAAGAGACTATACGTGTCCTTTTTGTATTGACAGATTTATTTCTCTTTCCTTCACTCTCTCTCTCCTTTTCTCTCCTTTTCCAAAACACTTAATAAAGTAATAATAAATTTTTTTAAGATACTCTTTCACAAATATCACGAATGGACATGCTCTAACAAAACCACAAGCGTTCTAACAATCAAAAGTTTTAAGGTGATTAGTGGTTTATACTAGTACACTCACTATTTTATTTTCATAATTCGAAACAAATATATTATGAAAATGGGAATTATTGTTGACAAGAAAGTATCGAGATCCACGTGAAAATATACGTATAATTGGCTCGAATTCATAAATACCTTTTCGAACAGACTATTTGTGCAGAATAAGGAACCTTTTGAATATTTCAATTCAAATTCGATTTCAATTTTATTACCAGTATTTGAACATAAACCTTTTTGGGAGCAAATTTTTTGATTCGGTTTAATTCAATTACCTTTTACTCAAACTACCGGAAAATATTGGAAATGTCTATAGAAAAACCAAAATACTTATCTCATTTTAACGAAATTATTAATTAATATAACTAATATTTTTATTATTTAATTTTGTTTCACAAATATCAAATATTCATTCTATTTTGGTTAGATTCTGATTCTTTGGTAGTAAAAATTTAACACCCGTTCAATTATTTAATTGATTTTTATTTAGTTAAGTACCTTTTATTTAAGATCGGTTTGGTTAGAGTACACAAAATTGAGTAGGGGTGGGCGTTCGGATAACCGTTCGGGTTCGGTTAGTATCCATTCGGTTTTCGGTTTTTTGGTTTGAGGCTTAGAGGATCCATTCGGTTATTTTTATTTTTCGGTTTGGGTTCGGTTCGGATCCTTTCGGTTTCGGTTATCCGTAAAACATATTAAATTTACAAAAATTAATATTAAAAACTAAAAATTTAATATTAGAAATTGAAAATATAATATAGATTGAAAACAGTAATAAATATTCAATTTTTTTTAATAAATAAACATAAAATTAAATATAAAACATTAAAAAGTATATTACATCTCTACAAAAATTAATATTAAACATTACAAATATACCAAATATTATAAAAATACTAATAAATATTGAATATTTAGACTTATGTTTAAATATTTCGGATATCCATGGTTTTTCGG
This sequence comes from Biscutella laevigata subsp. laevigata, assembly GCA_900406315.1. Classification (NCBI taxonomy): domain Eukaryota; kingdom Viridiplantae; phylum Streptophyta; class Magnoliopsida; order Brassicales; family Brassicaceae; genus Biscutella; species Biscutella laevigata. The sequence continues at coordinate 1,292 of OVAU01003437.1, forward strand.
TTCGGTTCGGGTTCGGTTTCGGTTATTTGGATAGTAAGATTTGCTATCCATTCGGTTTTTTTTCCGGTTTCGGTTCGGGTTCGGTTTCTTTTTTTTTCGGTCGGTTTCGGTTCGGTTTTTCGGTTTTGGATAATTTGCCCACCCCTAAAACTGAGTCATGTCAGTCTACACATAAAGCTACTCATAACCCTTTAGCTATGGACTTTTAGTACAATTACCCTTTGAGAAGGACCTTACATATGGACCAGTCCGGCTTTTTTTTTTATCATTCCACTGCAATTATATCAACAAGTATTCAGAATCAATCAAGTAATCTTCACAAAACTACAAAAATACACAATCAAATAATCAAAACAATAATAGTTGGCAAGTGAGAGAAAAGACCATGAAGGAAGTCGGTTACATTAAATTCAACATTGTATTATTTTGTTAAGTAATTCATTAATGAATTTGGCACCTACTATACTATGCTAATGTGACTCACATGGAAATGTCTTCAAATACAAATCCATATCGTTTTCTTCTGACACTATTCATTGAATATCATATATACCTTATCTTATTCTGATCTCTACCTCAGACTTATTCATCAGACCGTGCAAAGCATCGCTGTATATGATTCATGTAAAAATTGTTTCAAGTAGCATCTTTGAGGTTCTTTCTCCTGCAAGCCATTTCTTATTCAATGTTCCATTACACATCAATATCATACAAGAACAGTTTTATGCATATAAGTACAGTATTTACATGAACCGCAAAAAACCGTACAAAGCAAATTGTGTGGCATATTGAGAAGCTAAAGGACTGTTTTGTTAAGTGTGCGCTTTATTTATAGCATGATAGAGACTAACTTGCTTAAGGAATGGTTCTTTGGTAGAGAGGTAGAGCTCCCAGAGCTTCTCTCTCAGCTCTCTCCCGCTTCACCTGCACACAAAAGCCTCCAGATAAGAGTTTTGCAATAGGATTCCTCTAACACTACAAGATAAAGAAAACCGAAGATAATTTTAGAAAAGAGACATTTTGAAATTATCTCTCTCTCATTCATTTCTCTCTCTAAATTCTCTCTGCTTCTGCGGCGAGGGTTTCTCGGAGAGGAGTGAGGCGGAGACTTCGAGCCGCCGTCTGATCACAAACGCGTGCACCGCGAGGATCACCAGAAACCCGCCGGCCCTCGCTTAAGTATCGTCGGCGTGGGCGAAGCCTCTTCGCGAAAGCGCCGCCGTTCGCTTCGCGGCGGTGGAAGAGGCTTTTCCTTCGTCGGCGCGACGCTCTTCACTCTTGCTCAGCTCCTTCGTCGACAGCCACCCGATCTCTCTCTGGAGATTCCCGCGTCGCTCGTCGGTACGTTTTCTCCGTCTCCTTCATCTTCTAGGTCTTGGAGCTGGGCGACTTCCCCTCTCCGCCACGTCGTAGAGAAGTGTCTTCTCGTTTGGATCTCGCTATGGAAACGACGGCGGGGTTCGTTACCAAGTGAGATCCCACCGGAGAAACCTTCTTCAGGGATTGGAGGTTCCTTGGTTGTTCGCCGCCATCTCCCGAACTCGCCCGGAGGGGTCCATTCGTGGGTTAAGGCGACGGTGGCTTCTTCTTCGGCCTCCTTTCTCGGTTCGCTCTAGACTCAAGGCGTTCTTTTTCTTCTCTGGATCTAGGTGGATCCGGTTCACCGCCGGAATTCAGTGGTAGATTCAACGTCTTCCGAGTCGGAGTTGTCGGCAACAGTCTCCGGTCTGGTACGGCGGCGGCGGCGGACGAAAAGCAAAGAGGCTCTTAGTTTAGGGTTTAGGTTTTGGTGTCTATCGCCTTGGGCTTTTGTCCGTGGGCCTTGGGCCTCAATTCTTTTCTTTAAATTCAGAGTTTTTGAATGGCCGTGTAATAGTTAAGAGTTTGTATTGGGCCGGTTGGGCCGTTCAATAAATAAAGAAGCCTTCTTATTAAAAAAAAAAAAAAAAAAAAAAAAAAAAAAAAAAAAAANCCGAAGTTCATGATACGTGTTCTTTAGAATTATATAAGCGAGCAGTGGATGCAGAGTACATAATATAGCAGCAGGAGATATGAATATTGATATTTGTGTAAATCAAATCAACATTAGGTGGTTTGGAGGCAAGAAAAAAAGGTTTGATTAGATCTGTTTTCGTTATTACAAGAACTTGCATGTGACTTACAAGAGCAAGCATTTCTTGGAGGTAGCTCCTGAATGGCGTCTGCATAGCCTGTAACATTACAGAGAGAAAGAAAGTGCACGATCTACATAAGCACAGTTTAAATCATCATATCATAGTCAATTCTTTCATGTAGAAGACTATATCAAGAAACCGGAAAATCTAATTATGTAAGAATGTTGAGATGGAGATCTTCAATAACAACAGATTGTTCTTGAACCTACAAATCACTTGATTAGTATATGGGAAATTATCAATTTGATCAATATATATGTTACATTGATAGCCTGATAGGCTAGGCCTCTGCAAAGTAATTGAAATTGCTGTTTGTGATATATATTATATTTCTGCAAACACACACATGATCAATCAGAGAAAGAAACTATATCATCCAATTTCTGTCTGCAATGCTTAAAAGTCGGCATAGTCAAACCAATACATGGCACCAGAGAACTTCAAAAACTATCAATGGACTCGCATTCGAAATCCATAGCTATCATCTCTATTTGAAGAAATACCTGAAGCTTATCAGGGAGGTACTCATGTTTCATGGAGAGGTCCATTGCACGCTTTAAACGCTAGTTACGAGCATCAACGATCTCTCTAGGCAAGCGATTAAGGGCCTCCTTAATGTCCAAATCGTACAAAGGATCATAGAGATCATCGTATCTGAGACCTACAACTCCGTAATTAGAAAAACAGTCAAATTAACAATCCTACAGAAGAAGAACTAGAATTGTTTCTAGAGAGAAATAGAGTACCGTATTTGCGGAGGCGGTTAGCGACGGACTTCATGTGCAAACGAGCCAAGAAATTCTTCCTCGGATCTAAGAAACTATGAAGAAACGATGCCATAACTTCTCCTTTGGTCACTATGCAATACGTTGAATTGCGAAATGCGAAGGAGAAAACGGTATTTGTAATTTGCCCGGGAAGGAAGAAGAAGAATCTAGAGACTCTACCAAAACGACGTCGTATATGTAAAACATAAATTTGTCAAAAGAAAAACGGAAAAAAATGTATCATGGATGACTTGTTGACTTCCAACGCGTTTAAGGTTGACTTACCAAAGCTCAATCATTTTTACTTTTTTTTTTGGTAAAACTCAATCATTTTTACTTGATCGATAAAAAGTAAACGATGAAATCGTCTTCTTCCTCAAAACTCAGAATAGAAATGGGAAACTGCCTCTCGTCTTCCACTCAACAACTCACTTCAATTCCAGGTTAACTTATGATCTATGTTTATTTATAAACCTTTTTTTACCTCTATTAATGAAAATTTTAAAAAAGCAGAGGTCGAAAAAAAATGTGATCATTTAGACGATGCCTACACGATTTATTGTTCTGATCATTAAACCAACACAGATTTACTTTTACTAATGATTATTTTTGTTTTTCCATCCATATGCGGTTTTTGGATGTAAATACACTAGACCATGTACGTTTTACCATTTTTTTTATTTGTATTCACATACTAAAAAATGTAAAATTTCGATGTAAAATTTGTATTTCAAATTTGTGAATCATTTTTCTCCGAAAAATGAAATCAATTTTTCTATAAAAACGTGGAATCATTTTATTCTCAAAAGTACAAAACTATGTTTTTTTGAAACAAAAAATCACGTTATAAATCATGTTTTTCGGAGAAAACACGAAAAAATACAGAATCGTTTTTCTCGAAAAGTAAGGTATCATGTTTTCTCGAGAAAACGAAAAAAATCATGGGTTTTTCAAAAATAAGAAACGGAATCATGTTTTTCAATAAAATAGAAACATATTTTTTTTCGAAAGACATAAAATCACATGTATTTAGAAACTAAAAAAATGAACAAACTTGCAATATTTGGATATTAAATGCAAATATAAAAATGAATAACATCTCAATGCAATATCCAAATATAAAAACGAACATGATCCATTGTAAGATTATAATATATAATCCTTTTCTTATATATAAGATATTTTTTTTTTTTTTCTTTTTCACGGATATAAAAATATTGTTAAATTCTAGATTTTTGAATGTACAGCGGAAGAGGGTGTAAAACTGTTCACCATGGCAGAGCTGAAGAAAGCGACAAATGATTTTGGAGAAGAGATGGTAATAGGAGATAGCTTCGGCAAAGTAGTGAAGGGATACATCAATCCCAAGACGTTATCTCCGGCCAAGGAAGGGGTTGGCATGGCCGTCGCAGTCAAGAGATTTCACTTAACCAATGAACAAGCTTTGCAAGACTGGCTTGTAAGTAACTTATGATCCATCATATGTATATCTCAACCTTGTGTGATTAGTTTAGAGCTGAAATTTTGTAGGTTAACATAAGGTTTTCACGATTGAACTCCCATCCAAGTTTGGTGAACCTTATTGGCTATGCTTTAGATGGTCTTATGTTGTTCTCTGTTTCCGAATACTTCCCAAACGGATTGTTAGAGACTCACATGTGTAGAGGTAAGTTAATAAGACTTTATTGGGTGCATACTTATCTCCTTTTGGCCTTAATGATTTTTTATGCATTCTCTCATAGAAACTCGTCCAAGGCCATTACCTTGGGAGACACGGCTTAAGATATCCATAGGAGCAGCACAGTCTCTTGCTTTCCTGCATTCTAAGACGAAAGACAATGTCTCCCGCAGATATTTCAGCGCTTCTAAAATCTTGCTTGATTCAGTACGGAATTTGCTTATGCTTTCCTTATAGAATGATATTTATATATCTACCGTCATATTAGAAAGCATGTCTTCTAACTCAAAACCAATTGACAATAAATAGATTGGTCAATAAAACCTTATCTAATTGTGTAGAATTGTCTCAACATCCAATGTGGGACAATTTCACATTCTAATAGATCTTCTCGGGATGTATGTAGAGAATGTCAAACATCTTGGATATACCACTACGATGGGCCATGTATACATACCACTTGAAATATGAGAAATCGTTTTCATGGAAAATTGTTAGTTGGGTTAACCTTGACTTTGATACTATATTAGGAATCATGAGACAATCTCATACTCTCATACGTCTCATGGCTTGTTAAATAGACCAATAACCTCACACCCAAAATTTAGCTCAAAATTGGGATTACCACACACTTATATATTAGTTCATAGTTTTCCAATTCTTATGTAGGATTTGCTTGATACACCCCATCTTGTTCATATTTGAATAGCTAAATCGTAAAGTTTTATCATGAGATTGTACATTCTAGAGGTAATTTGTGAGACTAGATATCCACGAAATAACCCACAGTCGAGAAATTAGAACCTATATCAATTTAATTACGTGTAGACATTATTTACACTAAAACTAGCTTTAAAAGTGAAAGATTGTTATACAATATGGCTCATGCTCATTTTGTATTATTACTGATCAGTTGTGGAATTCCTAACATGCAGGAGTTCAACGCAAGAGTAGCCTATTTTGGACTAAAATGGCCACCTTCTCATGATGACGGGACTTACGTCTCCTCCTCGTATGCAGATGAACCAACAAGAATTCACTACGCACCTCCTGAGTACATATGTTTAGGCAACAATCTCCTACTTGTTGCGGTCTAAAGTTACAACCTAAGACTGTTTCTGTTACCTAAACTAATTGCTTTGCAATACCATATGCAGGGAAGTTGCAAATGTCAGGGGATGTGTATAGCTTCGGTGTTATACTACTCGAGATCTTAACTGGTTTTGGAAAATTGCGCATAGTCCAAGTAAAGGAAGCAATAAGATATGACAAGGAAAACATCGCGGGAATGATCGATCCAGATTTGGAGAATAGTTATCCTCTTGAAGCTGGAAGACTTATGTGCGAAATTATAAAACAATGCCTTGAGGAAGATCCTGAGAAACGACCATCCATGGAACAAGTAGTGGAAAATCTTAATTTGATAGCTCAGATTTGAGGACAGACTAATCAAAGGATAGATACATTTGTCCTGAATCATATTACTTTTCTAGGATTGGGTTAATGTGAAGAACCAGAGAGATTGGAAAGTCATATCGATTTTTATTTTCCACTTTGGTTGGAAGTCAAGTTCTTTTGTATAGAAAAGTTGAATCATGTTCTAGACTAATTTAAGATGCTCTCGTCCCTCATCTATGAAAATTATGGGTTTTGGTCAGAGATTTACTTGTTAAAAAAGTTAGAATTCTTGTAAACTATTGATTGGTATTGATCTGTTCAATATGGTTGGGACTAGGGGTGACCTGATCTGTTATTCAATTTGGTTTGATTAGGGTTATTCGAGGTTGTTTTTTTTTATGGATTTTAAAGAAATTATGCTCATTCGAGAAAAAAATCATTATATCGATTCCGTTCAGTTCAAGTTTCAGGTTTCAGTTTTTTTTTTTTGGTTTTTAAAAATATATATCATCTCAAGAATAAATTATACTTTGGTTCGGTTGAACATTGATATAAAAATAATCATAAACATTTAATTTTAATTAATATTATAATTTAAAATACATTTAAATATTTTTTACTCTATATCTAATTAATATATACATTTTAATTAATTTTAGGTAAACTATTTGCTTTTATGGAATTAGAGTTTAATTCGATTCAATTCGAAAAATTTAATATATAATTGTTTGTATACATTCGGATTTTTACAAAGTTCGATTCAAATTTAGATTAGAGAATTTCGATTTTTTAAATAAATTATGATTCAGTTTGGTAGTTTTTTCCAGGACTAGTTTTCACACTGAACATTTGTGTTATTTATAATTTCGATAATATATTTAAAAAATCCAATAATATTCTGTATTAAAATATCGACCAAAAGAACAAAAATTGTAACTTTTTTTTAATTCTTTATAATCATAACAAAATTTTTAGTGTGAAACACAAGTTAAATCAGAAGTTAGCTTTGACCAGCCCATCCATCCCTCTATAATAACGTATTCTTCCACTTTCATTCAAATAATTTGATTTATTTTAAAAATTTCAATTTAATTTCGGTTTTATATATAAAAAAAAATTGTTTCTCCGAACCAATACATGAACTCAATTCAATTGTGCTTTTCATCAGTTATTGATTGATAATAAAAAACCAAAAATTTTCGAATTGGTTCACAAATTTCGTTCGGTTATAAATCACATGTTGACATAGAGCCATAGCGATATATTAAAATTTTCAAGACACATTAGAGCAATTATATACCAAAAGATTTATATTTCAAATTCCACAATTAATAACACGATCAATTAATTTACCAAGAGATTTATATTTCAAATTTCATATTTCCAAAACTGACATCATAAAGTTTTCATTACAGCATTAATTGCAAAATATGTCATTTAATAAATGAAATTATAACCCAGTATTTTCTATAACGATAAAGTCTTTTTAGCTTCTTATTCTTCTTCTTCTTCACTCTACGCCTAATTCCCTTTTATCAAAGTCTCTCACATATTCGATTGGTTTATCTTGAATAAAAGTAATGGCAGTTGCGGGTGGCGGCGGTAACGGTGATAGTGGAGGAGGAAATCGGACGGAGGAGTTACAGCCACATCCGGTGAAAGAACAACTCCCTGGAATTCAGTATTGTGTTAATAGTCCTCCTTCTTGGTGTATGTTTATTTTCCTTTCAATTTTTATTCTTTTTAATATATAAATACATTTTGTGTGGTTTTGTAAATTATATTATTTTGGTGTTACAGTTGAAGCAGTTGTGTTGGGTTTTCAGCATTATTTGTTGAGTCTTGGCATAACAGTTCTCATTCCAAGTCTATTAGTTCCACTTATGGGAGGTGGTGATGTAAGTACCAATCTAACTTTTTTTTTAATATAAGTTTTTTTTTTCAATTCATTTTATTATTTCTTTAAGATTAGCAGATTAATTTTTAACACATTATTACATAAATATTAAAAATCTGAATATATATATATATATATATATAAATACATGGGTTTTCGAAATTTTGATTATTTTACACTATGACTTTGAAAAGAATTTTGATATTTGATGAAAAATATTTAAATTTTACATGTGAATATTTTTATTGGGAGTTAGTAGTTAATTACAATATTTATTTTTTTTTCCTTCTTGATTTTATTTTAGTATATGACTCATAGATAATATTACTAAAATATAAACATGACTAATTAATTGTTTTATCGTGAGAATTTTGTCAGAGTTTTTCAATATTATTTTCCGTATAACTTCATGAAATTTCCATCCTAATTAATCCGTGATAATTTTTGTCTTGGCAAGAAATTTCATATATTTTTATGTAGTAACTAATATCTTTTAAACAATCAACATATATAGTCTAACGATTTGTACTAATACGGTCAACATGTTATCACGTGAGATCGAAATTTGTATATTGCATATATTTTAAATTACATTAAATATTTTTTTGATTTTTTTTTTTCAGGTAGAAAAAGCTAGAGTTATAAAAACATTGTTATTTGTATCTGGATTAACAACATTGTTCCAGTCATTTGTTGGAACTCGATTGCCAGTTATAGCCATTGCTTCTTATGCTTATCTCATACCTATCACTTCCATCATTCTTTCAACTCGTTTCACTTCTTACACTGATCCTTTTGAAGTAAGTCTTACCAAATAATTTCATATTAATTAGTTCTTCAAATTCATCAATATTAAATTTGATTAAACTAATCAGAGATTTGTAAGAACTATGAGAAGCATACAAGGGGCTTTGATTATCACCGGATGTTTCCAAGTTCTTGTCTGTTTTTTAGGTGTCTGGAGAAATATTGTTAGGTAAGTAATTTAAATATTATCGGATTAATTTGAGATTACAAAAATTAGACACTGAATATATTTTTGGTTTGTGATCATTTAGATTTCTAAGTCCACTTTCTATTGCTCCTTTGACAACATTTACTGGTATTGGACTTTACCAAATCGGTTTTCCTTTGGTATGTATATATATATATATATATTTTATAATTTCCCCTTTTGAAAATGAAAATGTTTTTTTTTTTTTTTTTTTGGTNTTTTTTTTTTGGTATTGAATATTTAATTTTTTTTTTATGATGTCTTCAAGATGGCGAGATGCATTGAAACTGGACTTCCCGGGTTAATTTTACTTGTTTTCATCACTCAGGTAAATATTTTTTACTTTCTGTTAATAAATTGAGATGTGTTCTAGAACAATGTTTATAAATGTCTAAATTTTAACAATTATGATTTTTTGTTTTTTGTCTATTTTAGTATTTACCACGTTTTCTAAAGATGAAGAAAGGAATGACAATTTTGGATGGAACAAGATGTGATCGTTATGGAATTATGCTATGCATTCCATTGATATGGTTGTTCGCTCAGCTTCTCACATCAAGTGGTGTTTATGACAATAAACCTCAAACTACTCAAACTAGTTGTCGTACTGATCGTACTGGTCTTATCACCAACACTCCATGGTTAGTGTCTCTACTCGAAATATGTTTTTTTTGGGAGCAATTTCACATTTTCAATGTTCAAATTCTATGTTTGTTATAGGATATATATACCATATCCTTTTCAATGGGGAAGTCCAACATTTGATATCAACGATTCTTTCGCGATGATGGCTGCTTCTCTCGTCACTCTTTTTGAGGTTAAACTATCGAAATTGAACACTAAAAAATCAGAAAAAAATAGAGTTCTAAAGTGTTGTTTGTATTGTAGTCGACTGGTTTG
>OVAU01003438.1:0-11094 GCA_900406315.1 Biscutella laevigata subsp. laevigata
TATATATATATATATATATATATATATATATATATTCGTTGTCAAAAGAAAAAAAAAAGATATATATATTCACGTCACTTTTTCCTTTTTAAAATTCTTAATTGAAGTTTATCTTTTCTAAAATCTGAAGCATATATATAAAAATCCTTATTTTGAACTATAAGATCTATTGACTATATATATTACCAAAATTCTTAATTTTGATAAACCGGTAGAGTGACCAGTTTTTCTAGCGGAACTAGATTTTTTTAGTTTTGTCCACTTCTTCTGAAGCCTTGGCCAGCATAAATATCTGCTGCTTTGGTTTCGTGAGTGCAGAAACAGTCCACTTCTTCTGAAGCCTTGGCCAGCATAAATAGCACTATCCACCAATCGTCATCGCCTCCTTGCACCAAAGTTCCAAAGCTATTTCAGTCTTCAAGTCCAGTGTCAGTTCTCGAGAGCAGTTACAGTTCTTTCTCTCCCCAGAACTCGATATCTCAGAGATTGAGTTTCACTGTGAAAGGTATCAGAAGCAAGCGCAAACGCCTCACTACACTGAGACTTAAATACCTTTTACCTTTTGAGCTCATGAAGCCTAAGAAGGAGTTAACTCCAGGCGAATCCGAATCCGAGAGTTACTACTCTTCTGAGCAACAGGCCAAGAAGCAACACAAGATTCAGATAGTACAGAAATGCACTCATTGTGAGACAACCAAGACCCCACAGTGGAGGGAAGGACCCAGTGGACCAAAGACACTCTGCAACGCTTGTGGTGTGCGGTACAGATCCGGTCGTCTAGTTCCAGAATACAGACCAGCCTCAAGCCCGACCTTCATTCCATCTCTGCATTCAAACTCACACAGGAAGATCATAGAGATGAGAAGGAAAGACGAGAATAAGTTAGATACCGGAATGATTCACGCGGTGGTATCCTCCGGAGCCTAAAAGACAAAGAAGCAAGGCAGTTTCTAGATGATCCGCAGAAAAGAGTTTAGGGGTTTAGTTGAAGTTATGACTATCATTACTTGTTGAGATGTTTTAGTCTCAGTTACAGGAAAGGGATAATAATCAAATGGGAATGGTTATGATCCGGTTTAAGTCTGATTTGGATTAAACCCGGTTATCATCATTCTGTTACATTTGGTTATGTTGTACGGTCCTATTGTTATAAAGGACCAAGTCTCTTTCTTGTTAGTTAAGTCTTTGCCTTTTCTATTTTGTTCTAGAACTTGCGAGAGGGAGAGTCTGTAGATCGTCGTTCTGGAGCTTAAGGCTGTTGCTAGTGGATTGCTGGATTCTCCGGCCCCAGAGACGTAGCTCCTCATCTAGAGGGTGAACTCTGGGTAATCAATCTTGGTGTTCTTCATTTATTCCGCACAGTCTCTTTTCTTCTTTAACCGAATCAGCAGTGAGCTAGACTGAGAAGGTGAAGTCGCGAATCACCATTGATGTTGAGCTAGAAGTTGTCTTGCGTTTTAGATAGAGAAAGAGAGTTAACAAGTGGTATCGGAGCAGATCAGGTTCAAACGATCAAGAAGACACAGAAAGAATGGGATCGGGAAATCCAAGAGTCGAAGTGGAACTGTTCGACGGAACTGGGGATTTCTCACTATGGAAAATCCGGATGCTAGCGAATCTTGGAGTATTAGGGCTGAAAGGAGTCCTGATGAGTGATGATTTCACGATGGATGCTCCGCAATCAAAATCGGAAGGGAAAATCCCACCGGATGGAGATGACACAACTATAGAGCCTTCGACCAAACCGACACGGGTCTTGGACCCAGGAAAGGTGGAAAAGGATGAACAGGCTCAAAATATGATCATCTTGAATATTTCTAACCATGTTCTTAGGAAGATTAAGCACTATGAAACAGCCGCTTCCAAGTGGGCTGCTTTGGAAAGGATGTATCTGTCAAAATCTTTACCAAACAGGATCTTTGTACAGTCTCAGTTCTATACATTCAAGTCAGATGCAAACCTAAAGGTAGATCAAAATGTTGATGAGTTCCTCAAGATCGTAGCTGAGATGAGTAGTCTCGACGTCAACGTTACAGATGAGATACAGGCGATCTTGTACTTAAACTCTCTGCCAATAAGTTTTGATCAACTGAAACATACTCTTAAGTATGGAAGGGACTCTTTGACTCTAGAAGAGGTGGTCTCAGCCGCAAGATCACGGGAAAGAGAAGTTACTGAGGAAGCCAAAACCATTAAGAACCCAGCGACGGTCTTGTACACAAATGACCGTGGAAGGTCAAGCAAACGTGATAACAAGGAGCACAGGGGAAAGTCACGGAGCAAGTCGAAGAACAAGTCCAAAGCTGTGTGTTGGTACTGTAAGAAAGAGGGACATTTAAAGAAAGACTGCTTCCTAAGGAAGAAGAGACTTGAAAGTGATGAAGATTGTGAAGCAGCTGTTGCTATTGACCATACTAAATCTGAAAATGCTCTTACAGTAACAATAGATGGAGCAAAAGATAACTGGGTCATTGACTCAGGATGCACTCATCACATGACCTCAAGGAGGGACTGGTTCGTGAATTTCTAGGAGGTCGAAGGAAACCCAATTCTCCTCGGGGATTTTCACACAGTTAATGCAGGTGGCATTGGTTCGATTCGGCTAAACACTCGTGGAGGATCAGTGAAGATTATGCACAACGTGAGGTATGTTCCTAATCTTAGACGGAATCTGATATCTACTTCTACTCTTGACAGGTTAGGCTATACACACACTGGAGAAAATGGCCAGATCATTTTTCAAAAGAACAACAAGATTGCTCTACGTGGTGTGTTAGAAAATGGTCTCTACATCCTCGATGGTGAGACAGAAGTGAGTGAGTCTTGCCAAGCTGAAAGTGCAGATACCAAATCATCTCTCTGGCACAGCAGGCTTGGACACATGGGAAATGCAAATGAACAGGCTCTTATCAGGAGTGGTGTGCTAAAAGAAGGACCTCGGCAAGTCTGACTTCTGTGTACATTGTACGGTTGGTAAGGCAAAACGTGTGAGTTTTGGAACAGGGAAGCATAATACTTCTAGTACCCTTGAATACATTCATGCTGATCTTTGGGGTTCACCAAACGTAGCACCTTCTATGTCTGGAAACCAATATTTCTTATCTATGATTGATGACTTCTCTAGGAAAGTTTGGATTTATTTCCTTAGAACCAAGGATGAAACCTTTAGTAAATTCTGTGAATGGAAAAGTCTAGTAGAAAATCAGATAGATAAGAAAGTTAAATGTCTCCGTACTGACAATGGTTTGGAGTTTTGCAGTTCTGTGTTTAATGAGTTTTGCAGGAAGCATGGGATCAAAAGGCATCGAACGTGCACCTATACGCCACAGCAAAATGGCGTAGCTGAACGGATGAATCGGACAATAATGGAAAAAGTTCGATGTCTTTTATCTGAATCAGGCCTAGAGGAAATCTTCTGGGCAGAAGCTGCTGCTACAGCTGCATACCTCATTAACAGGACGCCTTCGTCAACTCTTGGATTCAAAACTCCGGAGGAAGTTTGGCTGAATAAACAACCCGGCTACAAGCACTTGAAGCGTTTTGGATCAGTGGTGTTTGTGTTCTCAGATCAGGGAAAACTGAAACCAAGGGCAATAAAAGGAGTGTTCATCGGCTACCCACAAGGCACAAAGGGTTACAAGATATGGCTTCTGGAGGAGAAGAAGTGTGTCATAAGCAGAAATGTGAAGTTTCATGAAGAAATGGTCTACCGAGACACTCAGAAACCAGAAGCTGTCATAAACTCAGACAAAAGCTCAGCAAGGCTAAGTCTGGAATATCCATGTCTTGATCAGAAGAAAGACAAGGGTGATCAGCCAACATCTGATCAAGGTGGAGATTTAGTGGACTTAGACAGTGATGATGAAGACCAGGAGCAGCAAACTGAGGTTGTTGATCAATCTGAAAGAAGTCTAACTTCATATCAAGTAGCTCGTGACAGGCCTAGAAGGGATGTTGTTCCTCCTGTCTGGATGGGAGACTACACAAATCTGGCTTTTGCTCTTTCAATGTTCGAGCTTATGAATGCCGAAGAACCGACCAGCTTCCGTGATGCTAAGCTTGCCAGTGATTGGCCCAAGTGGAAAATAGCAGCTGATGAAGAGATGAGATCTCTTATAAAAAATGAGACGTGGATCTTAGTGGATCGTCCTCTAGACAGAAAAGTAATCAGCTGTAAATGGCTCTTCAAAATCAAACCAGGGATAGACGACGAGGAATTGGGGAGGTATAAAGCGAGATTGGTTGCCAAAGGTTATTCCCAAACCGAGGGAATTGATTACCAAGAAGTGTTCTCACCTGTTGTGAAACACGTTTCGATCAGAACGTTATTGTCCATAGTTGTAACTCTGGATCTTGAACTGGAGCATATGGACGTCAAGACCGCGTTCTTGCACGGGAGCTTAGATGAGGAGATATATATGGAGCAACCTGAAGGATATGAAGACAAGAAGTACAAGGATCGTGTGTGTCTTCTGAAAAGATCCTTATACGGACTGAAACAATCACCACGCCAATGGAACAAACGTTTTGATGAGGTAGTCAAGCAGCAAGGCTTCATCAGAAGCGAACATGACTCGTGCGTCTACATCAAAGGAACTGAAAAAACCGGCATGATGTATCTCCTATTGTATGTAGATGACATACTTATTGCTGCAAAAGATATGAAGGACATCACCAACCTCAAGCGCCAATTAAGTGAGACTTTCGAAATGAAGGATTTGGGAAACGCGAGAAGGATTCTGGGAATGGATATAGCAAGATATCGCGAAGAAGGAATTCTAAACTTGTCTCAGTCAAGCTATCTGGAAAAGGTTATCAAGAATTTCCGAATGACTGAAGCAAAGGCTTCTGCAACTCCCATAGGATCTCATTTCAAATTGTCCTCTATCAAAAATACAGAAGAAAGCATCGACACAGAGGTAACTCCTTATGCTTCTGCTGTGGGTAGCATCATGTATGCTATGATAGGATCTCGCCCTGATTTAGCCCACGAAATAGGTCTGGTTAGTAGATATATGAGCAATCCTGGTCACATTCATTGGGAAGCTGTTAAATGGCTCCTTAGGTACATTAAAGGGACTGTGAATTATCATATTTCTTTTGAAAAAGCTAAAGATCTTCATGTCCAAGGGTTCTGTGACTCAGACTACGCAGCCGACTTGGATCGTCGAAGATCAATATCAGGTTATGTCTTTACTGTTGGAGGAAACGTTGTGAGTTGGAAGTCAAGTCTTCAGCATGTGGTGGCCTTATCCACAACCGAAGCGGAATATATCGCCCTTACGGAAGCAGTGAAGGAGGCTATTTGGCTCAAGGGGTTATTAGAAGATTTCGGATTCAAGCAAGGAGCAGTCAAGATATGGTGTGATTCTCAGAGTGCCATCTGTTTGTCAAAGAATAGTGTCTTCCACGAACGCACCAAACACATGGCTGTGAAATACTTCTTCATTCGAGATATCATTGCAAATGGTGAAGTTGAGATACTGAAGATTCACACTAGTCGAAATCCTGCTGATGTGTTAACAAAAGCAGTACCTGTCAGCAAGTTGCAGTCTGCACTGAGCTTGCTCAAGGTGAAACAGGCCTAAGTTTCCCTTTTGGCTTGTGCCGGAGGATAAAGTCCAGAGGTGATCCACGGGAAGAGCAATCCTTGGCGGCTCGGTTCATAGGTTTCTTTCTTTCTTGTGTTTCTTGTAGATTCTGTATGTATTACTAAAACAAGGTGGAGTTTTGTTGAGATGTTTTAGTCTCAGTTACAGGAAAGGGATAATAATCAAATGGGAATGGTTATGATCCGGTTTAAGTCTGATTTGGATTAAACCCGGTTATCATCATTCTGTTACATTTGGTTATGTTGTACGGTCCTATTGTTATAAAGGACCAAGTCTCTTTCTTGTTAGTTAAGTCTTTGCCTTTTCTATTTTGTTCTAGAACTTGCGAGAGAGAGAGTCTGTAGATCGTCGTTCTCGAGCTTAAGGCTGTTGCTAGTGGATTGCTGGATTCTTCGGCCCCAGAGACGTAGCTCCTCATCTAGAGGGTGAACTCTGGGTAATCATTCTTGGTGTTCTTCGTTTATTCCGCACAGTCTCTTTTCTTCTTTAACCGAATCAGCAGTGAGCTAGACTGAGAAGGTGAAGTCGCGAATCACCATTGATGTTGAGCTAGAAGTTGTCTTGCGTTTTAGATAGAGAAAGAGAGTTAACATTACTTAGTATTGTTTGATTAGGGAAGTGTTTTAGTTCAATGGTTATCTACTAACAATACTACCATTAGGTGAGAGCTTCGATTTCTCATGCCCGCAATGAGTTCTTCTTCAACGAGGTTATTTGGATATTATAGCCTAACGAACAAAGATGATGTTTGTACTAAAATCGAAATCAAACATAACAAAACTAAACATCTAATCCCATCTCTTCTCTTTGACTTCGAGGAACCGGAACCAAACTAGGGAAATAAGTACAATGCAAAGGCCAAAGACGATCAATCACAAGTTGAGTTTTACTGATCAACTTCTTGTCTCCGAAAACATAGATCCAAGCTCGACCAGTTTCGTCGCTAGAACATACAACAAGTCTTTTATCTTCGACAAAGTAACTTAACGGAGAATGATCTTCGGGCTGTAAATACGGCAAGTTAGGAATTGAAACTTGCATGAAATTAATCCATTCAACCTCTTTACCATACGATTTATGAATCTTGTTCTTAGTCACCCAAATCTCAATCTTGTTCGATACATGACATTGCTTTAACAACGAAAACCGATCTCCCATAAAAACACCAAGGACAAGAGCATCATCATCATCATCAGGGTTATAACCACATGGTAGATCACAATATTCCTCGAATCTTTCGGTCGAGAAATCAAAGAGATCTACGTGGAACATGGAATCGTTCGTGTAAGAAGCAACCCAATACAAAGTTCCATCCAACGATACACTTAGGTAGTGTAAAGTTTTTTTATTTTCTCCTTCCTGTGTTTAACAGTGAAATATCATCAAAGAAATAAGAAATATTTTCCAACAAATATTACAAGTTAATCAGTTTGGTAATTCACAAGAATGGTAAGCAAAATAAAAGTTAAGCATGGGCATTCATGTTACCCATTTGGGTTCGGATCAGTACCTATTCGATTTGGTTATTTAGGTAGAAAATTTTAGGAACCATTTGAGTATTTTAGCATTTTTTAGTATCAGTTTAGATTCAATTATGTTTCGGGTATTTGAACATGAATATTCTAAACCATTTTTAGTGTTGATCTATTTTAATTTAGATACTTTTTACCCAAACTACTCGAATATACCCAAAATATCCGAAAATAACCAAAAATAACCTGAAATATCCAAAAATAACCGAAAATTCCATAAAAAATAATTTTTTTTAACTATTTTGAAGAAATACTAGTTAAAATAATATTTTTCTTATTTAATTTCATTTATGGTACCCATCCAGTTATTCGAAACGATTATTTTGTTAACTAAAGAATTATTTGGTTATTTTGTTAATTTATTTTGAGTTCACTACCTTCTATTTCGAATCAGTTCCAATCTATTAAAACTAGATAATTTGCCTAGTTTTAATAAGAGATAACATAAAATAAATGTTCGAAAGTAAGGAGTAAATATAACAAACCTCAATAGTATCACAATATTCTATCTCCTTCCACACATGGGAGTCAAAGCCACCAATTTTCCAAAAGGTCTTGGTAGGATCTGATTCCTTATTATAAACAGCAAGTGTTTTGTAAACTCTCCTATCATCATCATCATCATCATTATAACCTATGCCATAGAGGTCTAACCTAGATTGGTCAACGTCTGGTTTGAACAATCTCGTTTGTTTTAACCAAGGGTTCCAAATTAGGGTTTCTTCATACATCCCACATAGCATCAACTCATTGCAATTAACCAAGTCGTAAGGCCTTGCATCAGGAATATCTAAAGTTAACTCACGAACTTCTATCTTTGGATTGATGCTTACTGAATATATCTTGAAATCTGTTGATAAGATGAATCGGAATGTAGCTTTGTGATTGTTGATGAATGTTTTGTTGTTTAGAAGAGTGTTGCATTGCTTAGATAGGGTTTTGAAGCGGACAAGAGAGAGAGGAGGGACATGAGAGAGTATTTCTTCAATCAACTCCCATGGAAGCTTCTCCTTGTGTGCCATTGTTTATTGTGGTTCAATTGCTTTGGGATTTACTCTTTTGGGATTTACTCTTTTATAGATATAGTTTTCCTAATTAGGGTTGCAGTTGGAATGTTCGAGAAATATATATTTTTTACAAGATTTAGATTTTACAAAGTAATAACAACAAATGTTATATATATTAGGAGAGAACATGTGCATGCGCGGGTATCGTTTTATGTCTATTTTTATAAATATTTTTAGCTGAATTTTAATTAATTATTTTTCTGACTTTATCAATTTAAATCTTTATGATTATTATAATTTATTTTGCATATTATGCTTAAATTTCTTTTTTTTTCTCACATCGTTCATCTAAATTTATTTCTAGATGATCCGCAGAAACTTGAACTAAAACTGAAAAAAGAGTAGAGGTTAGTGACTGTGTTAAAGATCTGATCAAGAGAGTTTAGGGGTTTAGTTGAAGTTAGGACTTATCACTATCTACTATTGTTTGATTCTGTGAAAGCTAATGTTTGCTTCTTCTTCTTTTATCCTAACCCTATTTTTAAAGCTGTCAATTAGGTTGTTCGCGTCCAACTAACATTTCGTTTTGCGGATAAATTTGGTTTTAACCTAATTATAATTGCGTCCAAATGGGTAAGTTCTTGGGCGAACCATGAAAAAAACGTTATGATTATGGAACCTTTTCGAATCCAAATGTGTATGCTGTGTTCAAATTGGCTTGTTCACGTTCAAATGGGCATGTCTGCTGGCATACTAGGACAACAAATCGTAACATTTTTCTTCGGTTTCTTACCTAACATTTTATGATTATTAGGCTACTCAATGTTCAAATGGACTTCATCACATTCATTCGCAAACATAAACAGGTTTCACCACTTTTGACCGTGAACACAAATTGTCCAGAGACAAAATGTCAGCGATCCATAGACACTCGCCAATTGACCCACCTACCTATTCTTTTATTCTTCAATGCCATAACTTTTTTTTTACTACTTTTTCTTATTAGCGAAATTTGCAATGCCCTAGTAAAATTTCAAGGAACAAACTGATTCGTATTTACCCCTTTTGCAAATTAATTATTTTATGAATGTTTATAAAGAAACCAAAAAGTTATAAGATCAAAACAACATAATAATGTTGAAGAAAGAGAAGTCGTTAGTACTGGGTTTTTTCCTTAACTACGTTGAGGCGGATTTCATCAAGGAAATCTAAAATACAAAAGAATAAGAAATATTTGCTTAAAGAGGTAGACTATTATAAGTCGACATAGTTTATCGAAATACAAAATTTTAATATTTTATAAAGTATAGATATTTTGTAAAACGTTAAAATTTCATATTTTAGAAAAATTATGTTGAATTGGTGAATAATTTTATAGTACTCTAGATTTTATGTATTCAAAAAAAATTATATTGATTTCGTAGATAATAGATTAGAATCAAAATCAATTTAAGGTTCTTGGAGAAACAAACAAAAAGCCAAATTTATGAAACTAAACCTCTAATTCAATCTCTTCTCTTTCAGCTCAAGGAACTGAGACCAAACTAGGGAAATATGTACAATGCAAAGACCAAAGATCAACGTCAAGTAGAGTATTACTGATCAGTTTATTGTCCCCGAAAACATAGATCCAAACTCGACCAGTTTCATCGGTGGAACATACCACAAGTCTTTTATCTTCGACGTAGTAACTTAGCCGAAAATCAAGGTCAGGTTGTAAATTCGGCAAGTTAAGAATTGAAACTTCCATGAAGTTAATCCATTCAACATCTTTACCATACGATTTATGAATCTTGTTCTTAGTCACCCAAATCTCAATCTTCTTCGATAGATGACATTGCTTTAATAACGAAAGCCGATCTTCCTTAAAAACACTAAGAACAAGAGCATCATCATCATGGTTATTCCCACATGGTAGATCACAATATTCGTCGAATTCTTCTGTCGAGAAATCAAAGTGAAGTACGTGGAACATGGAATTGTACGTATAAGAAGCAACCCAATACAAACTTCCATCCAATGATGCACTTCGGGAGTGTAAAGTACTTGAATCTTCTCCTTCCTATTGAACAAGAAATATCATCAAAGAAATAAAATTAATTTCCAGAAAATATAACATGTATCAATTAATTTGATAAAGAAAAGATTAACAAAACTAATAAGCAAAATAAGAGATTTCGCTTAGTAAATGCTAGTGATGGGCATTCAGATATTTGGTTCAATTAAGGTACATTCGGTTTTCAAATATTTTAGATATTGATTTTAGAATCCATAGTAGAATTCAAAATGATTTTGATTTGGTTTTAGTTTTGGTTCCAAATACGTAGAGAGGAATTGAAAATAATTGAAACTTTTTTGTTAAACCAAATTTTTTTAATTGAAATACAAGGTAAAATAAAAATCAAATATATTGTTAGGTTTCGGTTCGATATATTCAATTTTTAGATATTTTTTGATTATTTGCATTGAAATCGGTTCAATTATTCAATTTTTTTATCAAAGATACCTAAATCAGTTCGGTATCATGGATATTTTGTTTGTTTCGTATTGTCGGTTTGATTTGTGATTATTAAACGAACTAATATCCATGTATAGTTCCACTTATTTAATTTGATTTCTGTTTGGTCCACTCGGATTATATTTTTTACCCAGGACTAGAAAATACTGAAAAAGTATAAGGACTAAAAGGGTAAATATCACCAACCTCAGTAGTACCAGCTTCCATCTCTTTGCACACATCGGAATCAGCAAAGCCACAAATTTTCCAAAATCTCTTGTTAGGATCTAATTTCTTACGATAAGTAGCAAGTGTTTTGTAAACTCTTCTATTATCATCATTACTATAACCTAAGCCATAGAGGTATAACCTTGATTGGTCAACGTCTGGTTTGAACCATCTAGTTTATATTTAGATTATAGTAATTATACTATATATTGGATAAA
>OVAU01003439.1:0-11094 GCA_900406315.1 Biscutella laevigata subsp. laevigata
ACTCTAAACTGATCTAAGTCTCAAATACTTTCTAATTCTTATAATAGTATGTTGCAATGAGTGAGACCAACCACTCAGAGATTATTATGGAGAAACTTCATCCATTGCACTACCATTGAAATCTCTCCACTTCATTCCATCTCTTCCGTTTAAGTTTCTTTGGAAATCATACTGAGAAAACTCATACAACCCGCGGTACAAAGAGAAGCCAGGATACAATTCCATCACAAAAATCCAACGTCCTAGAAAATAATATTAAATATATTTGCATGGAGGTCAGTTTTTTTAGATGATTTCTTCAAGTTGATATCTTAATAGCTTACTAGGAAATGATGAGCTTTCGATCAGGAACTGGAAGAGGAACGTGCCCAAGAGCCCAGATCCAAACACATATGTGTAAGCAGAAACTACAAATTCAGGCATAAAGCAGAAAGTCTTTCTTTTAAACACATTACGTTCATGAATAAGTGTGACATTAGTTAGTACTTAGTACCTGATACTGTCTCAACTTTTGAAAATATTGTGGAAGCTAGAAATGCCACGGAGATTTGCAGATTTATGTAGAGAAAATAGAAAATGAACTGGATGCTGTAGTCGTTATACCGGAAGAACTTGAGTCCTACAAGAAACTGTTAGCTCTAAGACTTGCTTTTTATATATATACATAAAGAAATTTGGTAACACAAAGGTAATCAATACCTATAGCTGATCAAATTATCATCAAGCTAATGATATATAAAGTGGATATGGCGAGAAAATATGCATAGGTAATCATCCAATAAGGACCATCTCCCAAGACCATGCATTTTCATTATAATTCTTAGACGCTGCTGCTTCTCATACACCAATGAGGTCAAGATCACCTATACATAGAAAAAATGCTCGTGAGCCAAAAACATTTATGGGTCAAGATCACTTAAACAGGTAAAATGAGTCTCCATTAATATAGAATCTTGATCAAAAAGGAAAATTGCTTCCAAAGATATTATTGAGAGATCATCATATAGTTTGTAAGAGTGTGAACTTACAGGGAAAAGAAGGAGAATAACCCATGTTAAGAAAATGGGACCAATGAGAGATGCCATATCCATGCGAAGCCTTGTTTCTGGTTTAGGCATTTCTTTGACAAAATCAAATAGCATCTTTGTCCCAGGACCTAATAAGAACTTAAGATAAGCACTCGAAACCTGCATGGACAAACTTGCAAGAGACATGTCATAAGTGTATTCAATATATATAGATTAGTATGTCTTTATATATCCTTTTTTTATTTTCTTACGAAATTGACTGCGCGAGGAACACGGACAAACTTTACACGCCTGTCTTGTAAACTGGCTTTGAAGGTAGAGTTGTACCAGAGGGTCACATTGAACTTGTTCATATCTGTGTCCATGAGATCGTATGCTAATTAAAATGAACAAAAAAAATAGAGAGAAAGAGTTAAAAATTGCAAAAGTAAACGCATAGAACAAATGATAATATAAGTGGAATAACCTGCAATGACTTCATTGATATTCCCTTTCTGATAGCCCTTGAAGATCTCATGATTGACCTCTATGGAACTATTCCTCCAGAGACTTAATCCTTGAACGCATCTCACCTCTACTTGTTTGACACAACCATTTCAAAGTTTCATCAATTTAAACTTGGAACAATGTAACGCAAGCAATTCGCATTACTGAAGTTATTAATACAGATACCTTTCTGAAACTGGAGAGCAGATTGATCGAAAGATAATGAAGCACCTTGTCTTCAATACAGGTGCAATCCGTGTCACTCCGAACAGAAGAACTTGCCAGGACATTATTGAGAGGATCGTAAAAGAGAAAAGAATAGAAGAACTTGCCAGGACATTATTGGCAAGATTACGCAAGAGGATATTGTCAGAGGAATTCACCGTGAAAGAACTACCGAGCAGATTCTCAGATAAAGCTAACGAAAGTGAAGTAATCAATCAGTATACATTGACGAAGAATAACTTTAAAAGAAACAAGAAACGACTGAGGCATAGATACACATACTTGGTCCAAAGGATTGGTTATTCCCAGTAACAAGTATAGTCAAGGGACAAGATCCGGTTTGTCCGCACGAGCCAGAACGAGTTTCCTGATGCCGCATATGTAATAATGGAGGCAACATTGGAGGGTTAGGGAAGGCACAGAAGACGGCTTGAGTCTGCGATGAATATTCTAAACCGCAAATCTTTCTTTGGCATTTTCCATCGACGATAATGCATTTGCAACCGCATCGATTAGCGAAAGAGTTATTGACCTGTGTATCGAACAGAGCTTGAATGCTCACTAAAACCACACAGAGGTAGAATGGGATCAAGATGAGCCGAACGTTGCTCCACATGTTACGTCTCTACATCAAATGGCTTTATATATTTACGTTCTGGAAAAAAATAACATCATAGTATTAGTGTTTTTGAGCGGACCTGATAAGTTAAGTTCTTTCTAAACAAGGCATTGGTCTGCGTCAAGAAACTGGCGGGAACTCGATTTGCCATTGATGAAGCTTCTTTGTTTCTGTATTCTTGATTCTCCCACGTACGAGTACGACCAATCAATTCTTTAACCTGAGTTCGTGGAGAATGCCTTGTATTTTTTCTTATTAATAATGGCTGAAATGCCACATAAATGGAACTTTTGCGCTGTCACCGTTTTTTAAAATGATTTTTAATACAATTATTTTAATAAGAAAAAATGGTGAAATTCAAAACTGTTTAAGCAAAAGTTGAATAATTACAGATCAAAATCTAATGAATTCAGTAACCCACCCGCTTCATAAATAAATTATGGATAAAACCATAAACAGACCCAATTGCATAAATTACACCCGATTGCATGAATTGGAACCTGATTATTTAAAATCACTGACCCGATTTTAACAATTGGGACTCGATTATTTAAAATTCTGAGTTTGTCTTCGACAAAATTTCGAATACAAAAATCGAAAAACATAGTTTAAATCCTTAAACAGTAAACAAACTCAGAACAACTGGTAAACTACAATCTGGTATTTAATATCAAGCATAAATAACACTTAATATTGCGATTTCCTTGCGCCAGAAACATGTCTGATAGGGATTTTCAATATCAAATGCTCTCACAACCTCCGGGGGAAGATCGACCCCTTCTTCCCAAGCACGAGGTCTATAATCAGAAGCACCTTGTCTTCAATACAGGTGCAATCCGTGTCACTCCGAACATATCCTGCTAGAAACTCCAAAACAGCCGCTCCACTTCCACTTAAAGACAGTAGAAAATTTTTCCTAATAACCTGAGTCGCCTAATTGTCTGAATCGATTCAATCAACGACGGTGTCATCAAGGAAGCCAACATGTCCCTACTTTCGGCTCTTCTTTCGGCAACCGTACAAAATATAATCAAGTCATACACATACTGCGCTTTGATGTGATTGTTCTCTAATGCGGCTTGTAATTGTCTCAACCCATCCTCTCGATTGTCCCTTATTCTGCTGTCAAAGTAGTTAGTGATTCTTTCCGGGAACAAGGCCTCGAGATTCCCTGATTCACAAAATTCCCTCATAGCCACGACTAATGTTCTTACCTCGTCACTATTTCCGATGGTTGGAAAAAAGGGCGTGGACCGGGAAGACATTCTCTTCTAACGGCTCGGGATTTCCAGTGCCTGTTAAACGCCTTTGAAACCTGCCCGAGCTGTAAACCATTAATCAAGTCAGACCTTATCACCCGTAACGTGATATCTTCGATAAGTACGTCATCCATATTGGCAAGAGAAGATCCCCTTATGTTCGCCATCTCCACTATGATTTTTTGGTTTGTTCTTTGGTCTCTTTGGTCTCACTCTTCTTACTCCTCTGGTTTATCCTTTCTTGGAGAAGACAACATAAATAAAGAAGAAGAGGTTCAATTAGGTTTAATGAAGGTGTGAAATTAAGAAGTGTTTCAATTAAAGAAAGGGTTTTAATTTACAAAGGGTTTCAATTTACGAAGGATTTCAATTAAACGAAATAGATTTGGCTGACTTATGCAAAAGGTGTGTATTGATTGAAAACGTATTTAAGGATGCAATAGGTGTGTAATGTTATTTACGTAATCATGCATGGTTGTAATGCAGAGCATGCAGAGGGACAACTGTACAACTGGACTACTTAAAACTGGACAACTTTACAACTGTATTAAATAAGAGGATAAGAAGGGTTTCAATTAAAGAAGGGTTGCATTAAATGGGAATAAATGACACCGAATGCTAATTATATTAAACAAAAGAGATTTACATAGAACATTAAAAACAAGTTGGAATTACCAAAAAAGAAACACACAAGTTGAAAAAAAAGAAAACACAACGACTTTTGATACAAATGGACTACTACGGTAGACTGAGTTCACCATTGAATGAAAGCGTCCATAATGGGTCCATAAAGAAGATGAAATAAGATTTTGGTTTCACGGTTCCAGAAACATCGCTAAAACATCGATTCATTTAGGGGGAGAGAAACTGAGTGCTTCTTCCCTCCATGCATGCAAATAGTCCATACACTCCGGTTGTAGTGTCCATCACAAGCACAGTCAAGATCATATTGCACTATAAGATCGACCGCCTTACCATCACCTCCCTCTAAATGCTCTAAATAACGTTTCGTAAGATCGTTCCTCAGTCGCCACATATCATCCATGGATTCTAATAATATCGAATTCATTAGCGTGGCCAACATGTCGAAACCTTTGTCTCTTCTTTCGGCAACCCTACACACTATAATCAGGTTGTAGAGAAACCGCACTTTGATGCGACCTTTCTCTGCAGCGACTTGTAATTATGCCAGCCCTTCACCGGAACAAAGTATCGAGGACGGTAGTGATTCCTTCCCGGAACAAAGCCTCAAGATTACCAGCTTCACAAAATCCTTCCATGGCTATGGCTAAACTTCTTACCGCATCACTGGATCCGATGGTTGGAACAAAGGGGAGTGGACCGAGATGACATTCACTTCGAACGACTTGAGATTTCCAGTGCCTACTAAACGCCTTTGATACGTTCTCGAGTGTTGCACCATCAATGCAGCTCGACTTTGCCACACGTAAGGTGATATCTGCTAGATGTTTGTCGGGTAAATTAACCAGAGTAGATATTCCAATGTTCGCCATCTTCACTATGTTTTTGTTTTCTTTTGTCTGAGTCTTCTAACTCTGTTTTTTTTTCCTTTCTTGTAGAAGACAACTTAAATAGAGAAGTGGATTTAATAGATATAATGATGCAGTTAGAGCAATAAATGACGATCTAATGCGAGAGACTTTTGGTGTAATGATGATACAACTTGACGACTACTGTTAGAGTGGGTTAATGCTTTGAAGTGATTTGATACAAAACCGTATTGCGTAAGAGAAGAAGAAGAAAGTTTTTAAATTTTTATCTTGTTTGAAGGTTGTAAATTAAATTAATGTGATAAAAACTGTGCAAATAAATTAAATAAATATCCTGTAACAACTGTGCAAATAAATTATATAAATACTCTGTAAATAAATTAAATAACTATTCTGTAAATAATTAAATAAATATTGATAAACAGGAAAATATGTATGACTTAGGATTGAAAAAAGGAAATAATATTCGACTGGACTACTATAAACAAGAAATTATGGACAACTAGAACAACTAGACCTAGGAGTAATAAACATGAATAAACAAGTCTTACAATGAAAGTTCAACGATCCCTATTAAAGCCAATGGTTCATAAAGAGTATGAAATAAGACATTAGGTTCACGTTCCCAGAACCATCTCTGACACATCAGATCACTAGGGGGGTCAAACTCGACCGCTTCGACCCTCCATCCATACGCTTTGTTCATATAGGCTCGGTTGCCTTGTGGATCATCACAGTTGCAATCGGTATAATAGTTCACTAGAATACCAACGACCTTACTTGTACCTCCCTGTAACTGAGCTAAATAACTAGCCATAAGATTGTCACCTAGTCGCGCCATCTCAACCATGGATTCTAGCAACGTTGGTTTCATTACCGTAGCCAAAATGTCGTAACCTTCGTCTCTTCTTACGAGATTCGAACATACTAGAATCAGGCCGTTGAGAAACCTCGCTTTTATGTGACATTTTTTTGCAGCAGCTTCTAATTGTGCCAGCCCTTCATCTCCTTTCTTTTGTTGTCGAAGAAGGAAGTGATTCCTTCCCGGTACAGTGCATCAGGATTACCAGCTTCACAAAATCCTTCCATGACTACGACTAAACTTCTTACTGCATCACTAGATACTTAATGATTCGTACTCTATTTGAGTCTATTTTCAAAATTAACACTCATTAAAATTAACTAACCTTACTCATTAACAGAAACATTATACAACATAAACAACATAGACAACGTAATAAAAAGAGCACTCCCACTGGCGAAAACATGAAATTTTTTTAAAATTCAAATAACTGAACATAGTTGTTTACAAGAAATGAGTAGTTCTAGATTCTTAACAGTTGTCTTTTGACCTTGTTACAAAATCTTTGGTTGAACCTATCCATAATCAATTAATTTGTAGTTGTTCATGTCATTTTAGTATTTTAATCATGATTTATAATGTTTCTGTATAAAAATTATTGCATAATCAAATAATTCAAAGGTTTGACATCATTCTAGTCATAAGATGATATAAGGCTCCATATAATGTGAAAGATTGTATACGGGAAACCATAAACCAAATACAAAATTCAAGATTTCATTTTAAAACTTTGATGAAATCATTATTCACGTATTCATAAAACTTAAATTTAAACATATTTCACGAATTCATAAACCAAATTTAACATATGCGCCATTTATTTAAATATTTGCTTTAATTATCATATGAAATTATTGACATGAGTTTTTTGAATGAAATTATCCATTTTGAAAGAAAAACGAGGAAGGGACAATGAACTGACGTGGTACTTTTAATTGTACATATACTTCCATGACATACTTGGGAACTCACATGCAATTATTCAGGAACTCTAGACTTCATTCAATATTGCAATTGTTCGTCATCTTATCAGTTAAGATTTTTAAATTTTTTGGTCCTTAACTATTTTTAGATTTAATCATTACGTCAAATCAATCTCAATTTAACACTCGTCCCTTTGAGCTCTCATCCATTTTTAGCGTTTTATATCAAATCAATTAAATAAACCCAATTTAGCACTCCTTCCTTTTTTGTAGCGTTTTGTTTCAAATCAATTAAATAAACCCAATTTAACACTCATATATTTTCCTTCATTACTGGCACCTCTTCTTATCTTTCTTATCTTTATTAAGAAAAAGCGAACATAGAACTCAACCACATCCCTTTAAATGTTTTTGGCACCTTCAAATAGAGATGTTATGTGATCTTATTTCTTGATGTTTCCTAGTGTTTTGTTCTTGTTACTTATCATTTTATTTATGTTTCTTAAGACTCATTTATTAATCGGAAGTTTGGTTTGTTAAATCATTCACTCAAACACATATTCCATGCATAACTCTGTCGACTATAGTAGTCCAGTTGTACACATTTTCCATGCATAACTCTATTAGTAGTCGTCCAATTGTATCATCATTACGCCGTTTGTATCACAATTATTTAACCAAAGAAAATAAATTTAATTTACAACCTATTCATAAATTGCAACCTGTCATTTAAAACGTACAGTTTTGTATCAAATCCGTCATTTAAATCAATTGCAACCCCTCATTTAAAACCGACTTCATTAATTCAACTAACCAACCAGTCTAACAGTAGTAGTCCAATTGAATCATCATTGTGATGTTTGGATTACCCGACCAAAACTCTAGTCCCACCCTTTGAATTAAAATAAATTTCAATTAAATTAGTATTACGTGTAATTCATTGGCTTTCGTTGAATCATTATATCTTCCATTAAACCCACTTCTTCTTCTTCTTCTTCTCCTCTTCGTTAACTTCCTCCATTATCATGTGTTCACCAAAACGGAAAAGAACTTTCAAAATGTTGTCTGAAGGAGTTTATCTTAATAATATACCCGACCATCTTCTCGAAGAAAGCTGTCTGTGTTACCGATTATGCGTTCTCTGATATTCAAAGTCTCGAACGAGTGTACAAAGCCTTTAAGAACACACCAACTATGAATGCGTTCTAAGGCGATGTTCGCTGGCTAAACTCCCTTATTCTCGAGTCCCTTATTCTCGGTGGGATGCTAACCCGTTACGTCATTTGTCCAAGCGACTTACGAGATTTTGCAGGTCTGGAAACGTTGAAGCTTTGTATCGGACAAGACTCCATAACTACTTCTCCCGAAAAAACCATATCGATTGGAATTTCTGGTAATAACAATGTTTAGTTTTCTAGAGTTAAAAAAATTATGATGGTTATGTTGTTTTATATATCATCTTTTTGATTCGTCTATAAAAGTAGTGATAAAAGAAGAGAAAGAGGATTCAAACAGTTAGCAGACGCTGCAAACAAAGGAAACAAACCAACACAATATGTTTATGAGTTGTTCCTTCTGTGCAATGGTGGCGAATCGAAGCAAAAGGGTTTCAACATCTTATCTTGTTTTATAAAATCCCTGTCGTCACGCACGATTGAGGAGACATGAAATCTTCAGAAAAGTATCGAGGACGTTTTATGGATGGGTAGACCGATGGCGAGAGAACTTATAAGAAGCTATGTTCGTGATAGTTGCAATTGTGGGATGAATAGCTTGTTACCGCGTGGTCGTGGTTGAGATTATTGTGACGATATGTCCGACATGCTTATTTCTACTTCTACCCTATGTCACATTTGTGTGTGAGACCGTGAAATTACACTTTGCTTGTCCTTCAGTTGGTGAACTTTTATTTACGTTTATGCTTATCATGTTTATGAAGTGATCAAGATATATTTGCTCCTTAATTAGGAGATTGGTGTTTCGCTCCTCTTATTATAAACCTTTCTTTCTCTAATGTTTTGTTTTCTCTTAAGTTGGTGATGTCTTTGTGATAGAGCAAAAAACGGAAAATTTATTTCGTTTATAACACAACATTAAAGAAACAAAAGAGTTTAAGAAAATTATAAGCGTAATTTGTACCAAGCTGTCCAGTTGTTCCAGTTGTCCAGTTGTCCACTTTTAACAGTTGTCCAGTTGTACCAATTTTTTCCAGTTATAATACAACACTAAGTTGTACCAGTTGTCCAGTTGACATTCAAATTATTATAAATGTATCACAAATCCCGTAGTTTCCTAGCAAAATTGAGAAAATTGTGCTCATGAATGACTACATAAACGTATACGCTGTGTAGGGGACGACTGAGCAGAACGTATAAGCTCGGTTGGGCTGGGGCGAGGTGCTGGTGGAGCTTCGATTTTGCGTTTTAGGTCGACGAAATTGAACAAAATTATGAAAATTCTGGGAAATTAGGGATAAATCAGGTCGGAATTAGATGGTAACCAGCGCTAGACGCGTTGGTAATAATTGGAGAGGTGATGAATTTTTTTTTTTTTTTTTTAATTAAGGGAGATGAACTTTTATTATAATTGCTAAGAAATGACACTCTGACACACACGATAATACTCATTTTTGTAAAACTCTTCATTTTTGTAAAACTCTTCGTTCATTGTGGCATTTCAAAAGTGCGCTACACTCATTTTTTTCTGCATGTATAATAATGATTAACAAGTAATGTTAATTATCTTAAAATTATGAGAGTTTAACCAAATAATAAAAAAAAATTGTAGGGAAACGTGAAACGTGAAACGTGGTTTCGTCAACTTACTCGCAACGTGATGAGCATAGAACAATAAATATCTCACGAAATCGAATATATATAGAGATTCTTGGGGTAATCGCCTATAAGGCCTATTCCTTAGAACTTAATTAATTCGTCTATCAATGTTATACTTATACATTGTTTTATTTGATTTGCTAAATCTTGTATGGGTTTTTAAATTGTTTTAGTTTGATTTGATAAATCACAGATAAAAAGAACAGTAATTTGACATACTATTTTATTGCATACATTTCTTTTCTTTTTTATCGTATAGAATTATAAAAGCAAAAGTTTTTGAAAATACAATGATATAAACAACTCAAGACAATAACTTAAACTGAGGCGAGTTAATCCCAAACAAGAGAAATACTAAGTCGGCGGATACAAACTATCTCCGAGAGTTAGAATGAAACAAGCAAACAAAAGCAGTCAAAACTCGAAAACGACTATGGAAACTAGGAGTCGCTAACAATATCATGAAAGACTTGGAAAGCTTAACCAGAGCCAATATAACCCGTCCTAATAGATAAGCTTAATGGGGAAAGAGTTCTCGCCCAATTCATTGACGAAAGATGAATCGAGAAGAGCCTCGAACAACTGCTCTACTGTCGAGACAAGCGAACTGATCCAAGAAAACTCGTCACTTAGAAGCCTAGAACGTATAAACTATTTTTTTTCTTTAAATCCTAGCGGAAGCTGAACAACCAAAACCCGATTTTCACCTAGGAAAACCGAACACTAGCAAATACAACATGCAAACACAAGACGCACTGCACAATGAGGAGAGAACCCAACACAAACAAGACCGAACCGACATAGAAGGGAACACCAAGGTACTTCTGAAACCGACGAAAGCCAGCAACACCTGGTATGACCAATGATGAAGACTGCTACAAACGGTAAGAACACTGAAACAAGAGGCAACTACAACCTAACAAGATCTCTTACGCATCAACACCTCTTTATCCAAGCAATCAGGTAGATTCAGAAGACAAACCAGAATCCCACATCAACAACAAACTACACAACCAAAGACAAACCAACAACCAACAACCACAACCCTCCTATGACTAAACAAGATGCAACACCAAATGCTAGACTTAACTGGCTCGAACCATCAAACCCAAATCAATTGAAAACGAACTGAAAAAGAACTAACATAGATGCACGAGAGCTTCTTGTACCTGAAGAAGGACAAACAACACCCTAAACTCAACGAAACTATGATAAGAGGATTTTTGCCTCTTATTAATCAAATTATTACAAGAAAAATGGTGTTTGATAGCACGTAAATATTGCTGTTGTACTTCTGTGATAGCGTTATAAACGCTGTGTCTGCCCCAACTATAATAGGTATGCCGC
>OVAU01003440.1:0-11093 GCA_900406315.1 Biscutella laevigata subsp. laevigata
CACATGTAGTCGCTCTTGTAGTCACTCTTTTGCGACTACATAGGCGACGACATGAACTATTTAACATCATAATCCACCTGACCGCCGCTTTCCTAAGTGAGTCGCTCATGTAGTCGCAAAAGAGCGACTACAAGAGCGGCTACANGCTACATATGTCCCAGAAAAAACTGTAGTCACTCTTTAGTCGTAATTTTGCGACTACATGAGCGACTGCCTGTACTATTTTGTTTATTTTTAGCTATTTTTTGAAAACAAAGTCCAAAATTTTAGAAACCCGAGATGTTGTTACTTTAAACTCTTATAACCGTGTAATCCTTGTAAAAATAATTATTAAACGAATGATCGTCAACTCGATTGAAATAAGGTTTCTGCTAAATGTTATGCTTTGTTTGGACTAACTTAACATTTTGTAACCGAATCAATTTTTTTTTTCAAAAGTTCATAACCTTAGTTTTATAATGGTTTTATGATACAAAATATAGTATATACGATCTGTACTGATTCTAATTTAAAGATATGCGGAATTTAACACAAAATTAAACATGTAGTCGCTCATGTAGTAGCTCTTTTGCGACTCCATGAGTGACCACATAAGAGTTGGGGTTCTAAACCTCATGTAGTCGCTCTTGTAGTCGCTCTTTTGTGACTACATAGGCGACTACATGTACTATTTAGCATCATAATCCACCTGACCGCCGCTTTCCTAAGTGAGTCGCTCATGTAGTCGCAAAAGAGCGACTACAAGAGCGACTACAAGAGCGGCTACATATGTCCCAAAAAAACTATAGTCACTCTTTAGTCGCAATTTTGCGACTACATGAGAGACTATCTATACTATTTTGTTTATTTTTGGCTATTTTTTGAAAACAAAGTCCAAAATTTTAGAAACCCGAGACGTTGTTACTTTAAGCTCTTATAACCGTGTAATCCTTGTAAAAATAATTATTAAACGAATGAATGCAACTCGATTGAAATAAGGTTTCTGCTAAATGTTATGCTTTGTTTGAACTAACTTAACATTTTGTAACCGAATCAATTTTTTTTTTTCAAAAGTTCATAACTTTATTTTAATAAAGGTTTTATGATACGTACTGATTCTAATTTAAAGATATGCAGAATTTAACATGAAATCAAACATGTAGTCCTCATGTAGTAGCTCTTTTGCGACTCCATGAGCGACCACATAAGAGTTGAGGTTCTATAGTCGCTCATGTAGTCGCAAAAGAGCGACTACAAGAGCGACTACATATGTCCAGAAAAAACTATTGTCACTCTTTTGTCGCAAAAAATATGTAGTCGCTCTCTTGCAACTACATGAGCGACTACTTGTACTATTTTGATTAATTTTGGCTATTCTTTGAAAACGAAGTCAAAAATTTCAAAAACTCGAGATGTAGTTACTTTAACACGCATTAAACTCTTATAACCGTGTAATCCTTGTAAATATAATTATTAAACGAATGATCATCAACTCGATTGAATAAAGGTTTCTACTAAATGTTATGCTTTGTTTGGACTAACTTAACATTTTTTAACCGAATCAAATTTTATTTTTTCAAAAGTTCATAAACTTAGTTTAGTAATGGTTTTATGATACGAAATAGAGTATATACGATCCGTAGAGATTCTAATTTCAAGATATGCAGAATTTAACACAGTTCAAACATGTGGTCGCTCGCGACTGCATGAGCGACCACATAGGATTTGGGGTTCTAAACCACATGTAGTCGCTCTTGTAGTCGCTCTTTTGCGACTACATGACCTATTTAGCATCACAATCCACCTGACCGCCGCTTTCCTAAGTGAGTCGCTCATGTAGTCGCAAAAGAGCGACTACAAGAGCGACTACATATGTCCCAAAAAAACTATAGTCACTCTTTAGTCGCAAGAAATTGCGACTACATACTGTAGTCGCTCTTTGGCCACAAAAGAGCGACTACAGTCAACAGTTGATAGATGGATGCCTAGCTTGGAGAAGGAGACCGAGCTTGAAGAGGCATCTCTCGAAGTTCCCACTGGACCAGTCACTCGTGCACAAGCCAAGAGGTTGTCTACAACCATCATGAAGGTCCCAGAGGAGCTAGAAACTCATTGCCATCACTTGGAAAAGGAGGAAGATTCGATCATGAATCACTTCCTCATATCCTCTCTGAGTAGCTAAAGCCGGTCAATGAGGTCTTAAGAGGTACTCTTCCTACCAATGAGGTTTGTCCTACTGGGTTTACTCATTGGAGGTTTGACGAGACCCATTGCACTAGACCTAGTCCAAAAGGCCGCACCAAGGACGCATTTCAAACTGCTTATGACCGTTATGGAGAAAGCGCCTTGGTCCTTATCCTTTAAGTCATTTCGTTTGTTTTTTTGTCTATTTTACCCTTTTAGGGTTTGGCTAATGTTTGGCCTTAGACTATTTAAAGGGTTGTAGCCGTTTTTGGCAACTTAACTTTCAAACTTTTTAAAACTTATGAGATTTCTTTCTCTCTTTGGAAGTTCACACTAAGGGTGTGTAATATCCCTTAAGGTTTTGGTGTGTCATATCCAAAACCAAGTCTTTCCTTCTCTCAACCTTCGTTCTTGACCAAATGGTCCCATTTCTCAAATCGCAACCGCAAACGTCATCTGTCAAAGCAACCTCTGGCTGGCCTTGAAGACCTCAACTATTTCCATCAGCCTAAGCTGAAATATTCAAGGATCTCTCTCACTGTTCTTCATCATTTGACCAAAACTTCGAGATTGCAAAGTTTCAAGTCTTTCAGAGTTGATTAGGTTAGAGGAACGTGACGAGTTTCTCTTTGTACGGCCGCGTGACGTAGTCACGACCGTACGCCGTTGCTTCCTTCCTACTCCTCCGACCTAACCATCATCTTTTCGTCATTTGTTTTGACTACATCTCATAATTTCCTTCAGAAACCACGCCCACCAAGTTTCATTTCAAACCAAGACGTTTAGGCTGTGAGACTTGGTTTCATTTGCCTTCGTACGGCTGGCCAAGCCGTACACGGTTGCAACCTGAAGACCCTTTTTTTTCCATCAACCTGATCTCTCTTTTCTCTTAATCTCTTTCGATTATATCTCTTATTTTGGTATATTTTGAAAGCTTAACAAATTTGGTGTTGTTTGCCCACATGATCTGACGGAAGACACCTCTTGGCCACCCTTCCCCGGCCGGCCAACTGCATCTCGAGTTGTCAAGGTGTTCGATCTTCAAGGGAGCGTATATTAGGTGGTATCAGAGCCCCTTGACTCACTCACTTCCGTAAAATCAAAGAGTTTTCTTCACCATTTCCTAAAGCTTTAGTCTTTCCTTGTTATGTTTCGTATTAAGGTTAGACCCCATGAAAAACCAAAATTTTTTTCCGTTTAGTTCTTGTTTAGGTTGTGTTTGAGTTAGATCTGGCCTGTTTAGTTTGATTCCTTCCTTACTGGTTCGAGTTTGTAGTAAAGCTTGCAACTTTCTTGAAACTTAATCCAGTTTTGCTTTTTGATCGTTATTTTCAAACATTTGCAAAAGTAGAGTGTTTTCTTGGACTGATTCATAGCTGGCATTTCTTGGTGTGTTTCAGGTGAGAGAAGACGGTGCCAAAAAGAAAATCACCTTTTGCTTTTGGGACAGCCTTTTTGGCGTGTGTGTCCTTCTCGCGGCCAAAAAACACTTTTGGGAACACCTTGGTTGTACCATTGTCCTTATTCTGCAATCATCAACCACGAGTAAAACTAGAAGAGACAACCGTTGCTGGCAAAAGGAACAAGGGCAAAAGAGTCATAAAAGAAAGGGAGGCGCGAGACAAAGCTCCCACGACCACCTCTTGTGGTCCCCAGCCTTCGATCCGTGCCTTTCATCTCCAAGGCATTTCTCAAGCGTGTCAACCACAGAGCCTCACTCATATCATACACGTGCCTCTCAAGGCAACCGAGCTAGGTCAGCCTCACCTGTTAGAGCTGATCCACCGCCACCCACACAGAGATTTAATCCACCGGCTCCTTCGCAAGAAACAATGGCCAATCCTCCGACCAATCCTCCACCACCGCCTGAACTTGCAACCAACCTCATCGAGCTGCTGAATGAGAGATTTGATGAGCTTAGAAGGGAGCTACGACCTCCTACTCAAGTCCAAGAACCGCCAGCTCAAGTTGCTCCACCGCCGCCTCAACGGCCGAGACCCAGAGAGTTTCATCTAGATGATGAGGAAGACTTCTATCCTCAACGAATGCGACCTTGGAGACAACCAAGAGGTCCATTCCCTAGACAACAATCTGAGTGGGACCAAGTTAGAAGACGTTATGAGGCTGATGACGCCTTTGAACCCCAAGATGTTCAAAGAGAGGCTCAAAGACTTCCAAGAGACCCTAGACCCAACCAAGCGTATCACAAATACCCCAAAGAAGATGATGATCTCTCTGATCACACTAGCCAAGCTTCTCAAAGGCCTTATCACCGTGAGCCAAGGCAAGAACGCATTGAAGGCTTCAAGATCAAAATACCTTCTTTCCATGACAAAAATGATCCGGATGCTTACTTGGAATGGGAGAAGAAGATAGAGCTTGTCTTCGACTGCTGATGGTACTCCGAATCCAACAAGATAAGGATGGCAGCTACGAAATTCCATGATTACCCCTTGAGTTGGTGGGATCAATTGGTTACTTCAAGAAGGAAGAAGAGCATCCGATTGATACTTGGGTTGAGTTGAAAGCAGCCATGAGAAGGAGATTTGTTCCAAGCCACCATCACCGTGACCTTCTCCAAAGGCTTAGAAGATTGACACAAGGGTCTAAGTCTGTCGAAAACTACTTCCAAGAGATGGAGATGCTTCTCCTAAGAGTTTACCTAAGAGAGGACCGTGAAGCGACTATGGTACGCTTCCTTGGCGGCCTCAACCGAGAAATCCAAGACCACTTGGAACCCCAACACTATGTGGAGGTAGAAGAGATGCTACACAAGGCTGTGATGATTGAGCAACAACTCAAGAGGAAAGGAAAAGCACCTTTCAATTCCAACTACCAAAGGGATCTGAAGCTGGCTAGCGCTAAGGAATGGAATCCTCCCAAGAAGCCTTTCACTCCTACTGTCAATGAAGGTGTCAAAGAGATACCTAATGCCTTCAAGGATAAAGGAAAGGGGATTACCAACCCAACTAGAGCTCGTTATTTTAAGTGCTTCAAGTGTCAAGGCCGCGACCATTATGCCAAGGAATGCACTAACAAGCGTGTGATGATCCTTCTTGATGATGGGAACTCTATTTCCGAGGATAAAGGAGCTATGCAAGAAGAAGAAGATGAGAACTCCCCTGAGAAGTGGGAAGAAGAAGCTGCCCAAGGAGAGCTCCTAGTTACAAGAAGATCATTGAAGCTATTTCCCAAGGATTCAGATGAAGAGTAACGAGACAACTTGTTCCACACAAGATGCTTAGTGAACAAGAAGGTGTGCAACATTATTATTGATGGAGGAAGCTGCACCAATGTAGCTAGCACCACCATGGTGAAGAAGCTGGGGTTAGAAATGAAGAAGCATCCGAGATCTTATAAATTGCATTGGCTTAACGCCGAAGGAGAATTGAAAGTGTCTCATCAAGTGAAGGTGCATATTGCCATAAGGAAATATGAAGATGAGGTCCTTTGTGATATTTTGCCAATGGAGGCTGGTCATATACTTTTGGGAAGGCCATGTCAATTTAATAGGAGAGTTGTTCATGACGGCTTCACCAACAAGTATTCTTTCGACTATAAGGGCAATACGGTTGTTCTTCTACCTATGTCCCCTCAAGAGGTAGCTCAAGATCAACTCCATCTGAGAAAGAGAGATGAACCTACTATCTCTAAGGCATCCAACTTCCTTGTCAATCCAAGTATAGTAAGGAAGTCTCTCCATGAGAAACAAACCGTTTTATTGATTGTTTATAAGGATTCACTAACCACTATGACTAATTAATCACCAGAGCTTCCGAGTGTTCTTAGTGACCTTTTGCATCAGTTTATAGATGTCTTTCCAGGAGAAGAGACTCATGGCTTGCCACCATAAAGAGGAATTGAGCACCAGATTGATTTTGTCCCCGGAGCAACTTTACCAAACCAGCCGGCTTATAGGACCAATCCTTTGGAGACCAAGGTGCTTCAAAGACAAGTGGAAGATCTCATGAGTAAAGGCTATATCAGAGAGAGCTTGAGTCCTTGTGTTGTGCCTGTGCTCTTGGTGCCAAAGAAAGATGGCACTTGCCGAATGTGTGTAGATTGTCGCGCCATAAACAATATAACGGTTAAGTATCGCCATCCCATCCCTAGGCTAGATGATATGTTAGATGAGCTTCATGGTTCTAAGGTGTTCTCTAAAATTGATCTTAAAAGTGGCTATCATCAGATTAGAATGGAAGAGGGTGATGAATGGAAAACTGCCTTTAAAACTAAACATGGATTGTATGAATGGTCGGTGATGCCTTTTGGCCTCACTAATGCTCCTAGTACTTTTATGAGATTAATGAACCATGTCCTTAGGAAATTCATTGGCTTGTTTGTAGTTGTCTACTTTGATGATATCCTTGCTATAGCAAGAACCTAATTGATCATGCTAAAAATCTAGAATCGGTTCTAAGTGTTTTGAGAAGTGAACAATTATATGCTAATTTGGCCAATTGCACTTTTGGATCGGATCACCTAGTTTTCCTTGGCTTTGTTGTCTCAGCTGAAGGGGTAAGAATGGATGAAGAGAAGGTTAAAGCCATCAAATAGTGGCCAACACCAAAACCGTGGGTGAAGTAAGAAGCTTCCATGGGTTAACTGGGTTCTATAGAAGTGATAAAGAAATCAGTGGGATTTAAATGGGAGAAAGCACAAGAGAAGACATTTCAAGCCTTGAAGGAGAAGCTAACCCACACACCATTGCTAGTACTTCCAGACTTCTCCAAACACTAGTAAAATTTCTCCATATAGCCACGGAAAGCCACGAAAATTTTCGTGGCTAAAAAATAAAAACCCACGAAAAAGCCACGAAAACACATTTCAAAAATTCTTGGGTTTTTCGTAGCTAGTCGTGGCAAAAAACCCACGAAATTTCCACGAAATTTCCACAAAATAGCCACAAAATAGCCACGAACTGTTTCGTGGCTAAACCAAAATAGCCACAAATATACCACAAAATATGTTTGTGGTTAATATAGCCACGAAAAAGCCACCAAATGTGTTCATGACTAAGCAATATAGTCACGAATAAGACACGAAATCTTTCAAAACAAAATTAAAACCCTAAACCCTATACTTTAAACTCTTAAACTTTAACCATTAACTTTAAATTCAAACTCAAAACTCAAAACCTAAAATTCAAAACTATAAATTTTATATTCTAAACTCCAAACTCTAAAACTCTAACATTTAACTATAAACTCTTACTCTAAACTTTAAACTCAAAACTCTAAATCATAGCCCAAAATTCTAAACTCTAAATCATAATCTTATATTATAAACTCTAAAACGCTAACTCTTAAATAAACTCTAAACCCTACACCACAAAGAAATAAAATGAAAAAATTAATATAATAAAAATAAATATTTAGGTAAAAACAAATTAAAAATTGAAATTATTTAAAAAGAATGAATATATGTGTTAAAAATGAATAAATATGTAAAGTAAAATAAATTGTAAATTAAAACTATTAATTAACAAAGAATGAATAAATATTTAGAGCAACTGAAACTATTAGAAAATAATATTTAAATATATAGATTAAATAAACAGAAACATAAAATATTAAAAATAATTAATTGACGAGGCGAGCGATGAGACGATGTATTACTCTTATCAAACCCTTATCATTTCAAAATAATCATCCTTACCCCACACACACACACATATATATATATATATATATATACATAAGAATATACTAAACATATTTATCGAATTATATCTTCAATATTAGCAATCGAACTAAACCAATAAATTTTAAATTTTTTGAGAAACATATTTTTTACTTAACCGAACCAAAACTAACAGAACCAAATAATGTGAAGCACAAATAATCCGAACCAAACTAAACCAATAAATAATTTATCTCCATATGGTCACACTATCGATGACATCACACTAGCATATCGGTTAAACCCGAGACAAACCAATTATAACCGAACAAAAAAGCTAAAACGCTTTTAATCAAAGTAGTAATATATAATAGTTTGTTAAAAATGTGCAAGAATGTTACAGTGGTCCAGTGGTCACCACGCTTCCTTGATACTCTTCAGACTAGGGTCCGATCCCTCCCTAATGCATCCACGAGATTTTATTTGTATTTTATGAAGTGTGACGCGTAGTGTTGACTGGGGGAGTCGCATCCGGAGGCGAGGGCTAGGTTTCATCGACTGGTCATTGGTTCTTAAATTTTTTGTAATTTAATAATAATACATAATTTTTATTTTTTAATTCATAATCACGAAAAACCCACGAAAAAAGTTAGTGGCAAAAGAATACCCACAAATATTTTCGTGGTTTTTCCGTGGGAAACTTGCCACGAAATAACGACGAATATGGTCTAGCCACGAAGCTATACTCACAAATTTATTTTCGTGGCCAATCCGTGGCTAAGTCTGTATAGACACGAAAAATGGTCTTATACCCACGAAAATTGGCGTGACTATATCTATTTTTTTACTAGTGAAAACCTTTGAAGTACAATGTGATGCTTCCGAATTTGGGATAGGAGCTGTCCTCGTGCAAGAAAGAAAGCCAATAGCTTACTTTAGTGAGAAGGTTGGAGGAGCTACCTTGAACTACCCCACTTATGACAAATAGCTCTATGCTTTGGTCCGAGCCTTGCAAACATGGCAACACTATCTATGGCCTAAGGAGTTTGTCATACACATGGATCATGAGT
The DNA here is from genome assembly GCA_900406315.1 of Biscutella laevigata subsp. laevigata. Lineage (NCBI taxonomy): Eukaryota > Viridiplantae > Streptophyta > Magnoliopsida > Brassicales > Brassicaceae > Biscutella > Biscutella laevigata. Next base: position 8,856 of record OVAU01003440.1, read on the forward strand.
CATTGAAGCATTTGAAAGGCAAACACAAGCTTAACAAGAGACACGCAAGATGGGTAGAGTTCATAGAGACCTTTCGATATGTAATTGCTTATAAGCAAGGTTAGGATAATGTCGTGGCCGACGCATTATCAAGAAGGTATACCTTGCTCTCTAGTTTAAATGCTAGATTACTTGATTTTGAACAACTCAAATGCTTATATGTTGATGATCTTGATTTTTAAGATGTCTTTGCTAAATGCTCATCCCATGCCGTAGATCATTACTATATTCTTGATGGATATTTATTCTTCAAAAATAGTTTGTGTGTACCTCATAGTTCTATCCGAGCCTTTTTGATTAGGAAGCCCATAGTGGTGGACTAATGGGACACTTCGGAGTGGACAAGACTATGAAGGTAGCTCAAGACCATTTTCATTGGCCACACATGAGAAGGGATGTGGAGAAGCTTTGTGCTAGCTGCCTCAAATGCAAGCAAGCAAAGGCCAAGTCTCAACCTCATGGGTTATATCTTCTCTCCCTATTGCATCTAGTCCTTGGCATGATATATCTATGGATTTTGTCTTAGGATTGCCTAGAACTAAGTATGGCCATGATTATATATCTGTGGTTGTGGATCGGTTCTCTAAAATGGCTCACTTCATTCCTTGCCATAAAACTAATGATGCAACTAACATAGCTCACTTGTTCTTTAAACAAGCTGTCAAATTGTATGGAATGCCTAGGACTATTGTTTCGGATAGGGATACAAAATTCTTGAGTCATTTTTGGAAAACCTTGTGGAGTAAACTTGGAACTAAGCTTTTGTTTTCCACAACTTGTCACCCACAAACTCATGGGAAAACTGAGGTTGTTAACCGCACCATGACTATGCTTCTTAGGGAAGAACTTGAAATATTGGGAAGATTGTTTACCACATGGAGAATTTGCTTATAATTTGGCTAAGCTTTCAACAACCAAGTTTTGTCCCTTTTAGCTTCTCTATGGTTATATTCCCTGGACTCCTTTGGATTTAATACCTTTGCCTTTGAGTGAAAGCATAAGTGTAGGTGGCGCAAAGAAGGCCGAACAAGTGAAGAAGCTCCATGAGCAAGCAAGAGACAACATAAAGGCCAAGGCCGAATACTACAAGAAACATTCTAACAAAGGATGCAAGGAGCAGTCATTCAAGGAAGAAGAATGGGTTTGGATTCACTTGAGGAAGGACCTGTTCCCATAAGAGAAGAACTCAAAACTTAAGCCACGGATAGACGGCCCCTTTGAGATACACGGATAGACGGCCCCTTTGGATGTCATTAGTTCAACCTTCAACACTACTAACTTGATCTCTTATAATGTAGATCCCACAGATTTGTGGACAAATCCTCTTCAAGAGGGAGGGGATGATACACGGATGCCTAGCTTGGAGAAGGAGACCGAGCTTGAAGAGGCTTCTCTCAAAGTTTCCACTAGACCAGTCACTCGTGCACAAGCCAAGAGGTTGTCTACAACCATCATGAAGGTCCTAGAGGAGCTAGAAACTCATTGCCATCACTTGGAGAAGGAGGAAGATCCGATCATGAATCACTTCCTCATATCCTCTCCGAGTAGTTAAAGCCGATCAATGAGGTCTTAAGGGGTACTCTTCCTACCAATGAGGTTTGTCCAACTGGGTTTACTCATTGGAGGTTTGACGAGTCCCATTGCACTAGACCTCATCCAAAAGGCCGCACCAAGGACGCATTTCAAATTGCTTATGACCGTTATGGAGAAAGCGTCTTGGTCCTTATCCTTTAAGTCATTTCGTTTTTTGTCTCTTTTACCCTTTAAGGGTTTGGCTAATATTTGGCCTTAGACTATTATAAAGGGTTGTAGCCGTTTTTGGCAACTTAACTTTCAAAGTTTTTAAAACTTATGAGATTTCTTTCACTCTTTGGAAGTTCACACTAAGGGTGTGTAATATCTCTTAGGGTTTTTGTGTGTCATATCCAAAACGAAGTATTTCCTTCTCTCAACCATCGTTCTTGACCAAATCGTCCCATTTCTCAAGTCGCAACCGCAAACGTCATCCGTCAAAGCAACCTTCAGCTGGCCGTGAAGACGTCAACTATTTCCATCAGCCTAAGCTCAAAGTTTCAAGGATCTCTCTCAACTGTTCTTCATCACTTGACCAAAAATTCGAGCTTGCAAAGTTTCAAGTCTTTCGAAGTTGATTAGGTCCGAGGAACGTGACGAGTTTCTCTTTGTACGGCCGCGTGACGT
>OVAU01003441.1:186-11093 GCA_900406315.1 Biscutella laevigata subsp. laevigata
CTTGCTGAGTGTTGAGTGACGAACACGAGGTGTTCAAAGAGTTAGTCCAGAATCCAATTTGAGTTCAAACAGATTCTAAGTTCTTTTCTCGACCACACATATGAATGATTTCCGTCAAAACCCCTTTTAAACCTTAGATCTGATTGCTTGCTTATCTTGTTTAAAACCCGTTTTTTGTTTACTGCTTTCATCACCTCATCATTGTCTGATAAAATCAACTCTTCCTTGTTTTAGCTATTTCTCGGTATTGCCTGTTTCTTCGTGTTAGTCTTTAGTCTCTATGGATTCGATCCCTAAGTACTACAGTTGACCGTCTGTGCACTTGCAGATATTTAGCTGTTCTTAGGTAAAACCTGTGTGACATCACTAATCCTCTTATAAGGGCGAAGAGGATAACTCTTAAGGATGGTACTCATGCGGTTATTAGATATGATTATGAGAGAATTCAAAAGAGGTGCTTTACTTGTCAAAAGATTAACTCATGAATAATCTAGAAGTCTGATATACAGGAGAAAGAAAGAGGAGATGGGTAAAACTAAAAGCGATGAAAAGGAGAGGAGTAAAACTCCACCTGAACCCGTGCTGAAAGAAACAGATCCCTTGTTTGGGGTGTTGAAAGAAAGTCAAGTTGGAAGAGATCCGCTGACGGGTAGACCAAAAATTGCAAAAGAGGTATTGGAAGGGATGCGTCAATATCTGCTATTGGAAAATAGCCTTAAAAGGTTTATCCGGGAAGAAAGGGTGAAAAGCTCTGTTAAAGAGGTAGAGAAAGATCCTATTGCTGCTAAGACTATCCTGCGTTTAAAACCGATGCCGATAGTTTCTAACGATTTCTCGAAAGGTAAAGGAATTGTCTTCGAATATGAGAAGGAAAAGAAGAAAGTCTATGAAAAGGATTCTTTACATGATGATGAAAGAATGGGGACCTGTAGCCAAGAAGAGGAAAGATTGGTTTTGGAATCAGATGGGCGGATTGAAGGCAAGGAAGTTTGGAATGAGAGTTTATACTCGCAATCCCGAGGTCCTTGTATCAGTTCGGCGGTTAAGAATATGCGCCTTGATCAGGCAGGTTCATCCGGAACTATACGCAGGAAAACCAAAAATAGACGCAGACCAGGCAAGGTGGTCAGACAAAGAAGAGCGACATCCAGTGTAACGGTTGAAACTAAGTTGGAGGAAGGACCGATCACAGACTTAAAACATAAACTAAAGAGGAAAGTTGCTAAAAGGCCAGGGGCTTTTGTAAAGAATATCAGACCAAGACAAGAAGAGGTGGTCCCGATTGAGGGACTGCCCAAGTATCAATGAGCATATTCTTCTGGAACTGCCAAGGATTAGGACGGTCCTATGACTTGGCAGTTCCTCGTCTTCAAGTAAGTTGGTGTTCTTGATGGAAACAATGAATAATAGTGATGTTTTGGAAGACCTTCGTGTTTGGCTCGGGTATGATCGTATTTGTACAGTGAATCCTTGAGGAAGATGTGATGGCCTTGCGTTGTTGTGGAAAAGTAGTGTTGCGGTAAATATTCTCTTCGCGGATAAGAATGTGATGGATCTGGAAGTTGTTTTTTTTGGGGGGGGGGGGGNGTCTCGTGTGTTTATGGAGATCCTCATGTTAAAGGAAGGCAGTATGTCTGGGAAATACTATCTCGTATCAGATCAGTTAGGAAAGGGCCCTGGTGCATGCTAGGAGACTTTAACGTTATTCTTCACAATGGTGAAAAGTTGGAGGGCCTGTGAAACCAGACAAAGATTTTTAAGGTTTTCGGGATATGTTAAGATGTTGTGGTATGGAAGAGTTACATGGAAAAGGTAATGGGTTTACTTGGGCTGGCAGAAGAAATGACATGTGGATACAGTGTAAATTGGATCGTTGCTATGCTAATAGAGAATGGTTGTCGACCTTCCCCATGGCGAATCAACATTTTCTAGAGATGAGAGGTTCAGATCATAGACATGTCTTGGTCAAACTCATATCTTCCTAGGAGGAGTATAAGGGATGCTTTAAATTTGATAAAAGGTTGATGTTTAGGGATGATGTGAGAAATGCAGTGGCGGAAGCTTGGAATAAACCGGACTGGAGAAACGGTTCTTCCGTGGCTGATAAATTGAGGAAGTGTAGAACTGCGTTAAGTAAATGGAAAAGGGAGAATAATTTTAACTCTGGTGACAAGCTCAAAGCGTGTAAGGATAATCTGGAAAAAGAACAGTCGGCTAGTTATCCAGATAAGAGTTGTGTGTTAAAGCTGAAAAAAGAACTCATGATGCTTTATAGGGAGGAAGAGGTGTATTGGAGACAAAAATGTAGGGATAAATGGTTGGTCGAAGGTGATCAAAACTCTCAGACTTTCACCAATCAGTTAAAGCAGAAAGAAATCAAAATTTTATTGAGAAATTAGTTGACGAGAGTGGTGGAAGCCATAGATCTGAAACGTCTAAAGGAGAGGTGGCTACTGCCTACTTCAATAACCTCTTTACCTCATCGAATCCATCAGATTTCTCCACCTTCTTTCAAGGTTTTGTGTCTAAGGTTACATATCAAATGAATGTGGCGCTGTCCAAAGAGGTGACTCGGGATGAGATTAGACTTGCGGTCTTCTATATTAAACCAGCTAGCGCTCCAGGGGCTGATGGGATTAATGGGTTCTTTTCCCAACACTATTGGGAGGTGATTAAAGAGAATGTGATCAGTGAGGTTCAAGGATTTTTCTCTTCTGGATCGTTTCCCAAAGAGTGGAATTATACTCAGTTGTGTTTGTTACCAAAAGTGGTTAATCCGTCTAAGATGTCAGACTTGAGACCCATAAGCATGTGCTCAATGTTGTATAAAGTAGTCTCCAAGATTCTTGTAAGTCGTATTCAGCCCTTTCTTTCGGAGATAGATTCTCCCTTTCAATCTGCATTCGTGGCTGACAGGTTAATTTCTGATAATATCATCATTGCTCATGAGATGGTGCATGCCCTGAAAACGCATAGAAGGATTGCAGCGGAGAACATGGCTATTAAGTCGGATATGTCTAAAGCATATGATAGGGTGGAATGGGCGTATCTGAAAGCTTTGTTGCAAGCTATGGGTTTCAGTGAGAAATGGATTAGGTGGGTTATGTATTGTGTGTCTACGGTGACTTTCTCGGTCTTGATCAACAATCAGCCTCATGGGATGATTTCCCCGCAACGAGGGCTGAGGCAAGGTGATCTTTTATCACTGTTCCTGTTTGTGCTCTGCACTGAATAACTTAGCCATCAGTTGGTAAAGGCTCAGAGAGATGGGCTAGTATCTGGGATTTGATTTTCAACCGGTGGACCGTCGATTAACCATTTACTATTCGCCGACGATAGCTTGTTTCTATGCAAAGCTACGGTCCAACAAGCTTCAAACCTTCAGGTGGTCTTAAAAGAATATGGAGACGCGACGGGGCAAACCATTAACTTGGATAAGTCATCGATCTCTTTTGGGCAGAGAGTGGATTCACATGTCAAGCCTCTCATTCAACATCAACTAGGGATCTTTAAAGAAGGAGGTGCAGGAACTTATTTGGGATTACCCGAATGCTTTAGTGGTTCGAAAGTTCGGATGTTATCATACATTCAAGAGAAACTCCAAGGCAGATTGTCTGGTTGGTTTGCGAGATCCCTATCCCTCGGTGGTAAAGAAGTTCTTTTGAAAGCTGTGGCGATGGCCATGCCGGTCTATGTTATGTTGGTATTTAAACTACCCAAAGCAACGTGTAAGGTTTTGACATCGGCTATGGCTGACTTTTGGTGGAATTCTCAAGAGAAAAAACGAAAGATCCATTGGGTCAAATGGGAGAACCTTTGTAAACGTAAGGATCAAGGTGGCCTCGGTTTCAGAGATATACAATGCTTCAACCAAGCTCTTTTAGCTAAACAAATGTAGAGACTTGTCTAATTCCCTGATAGTCTGGTAGCTCGTGTCTTGAAGAGCAGATATTATGATAAGGGAGAGCCTCTAACAGCGGGCATTGGTACAAGACCATCGTATGTGTGGAGGAGCATCAGACATGGGGGAGATCTGCTGAAATTAAGGTTAAAGAAGACTATAGGTGATGGAAAATGGTGAATGTGTGGATGGACAAATGGTTGAGAGATGAGGAATGGAGAGCTCCGTTGAGAAAGAATGTGTTTTTTTATCTAAATCTCACCGTGGATAAACTGATTGATGTGCAGAGTAAAGATTGAAGGTATGATAAACTATCAGAGCTTTACTTCCAATTTGATATTAATATCATTACAAGGATTAACCCGTTAGTGGAAGTTGCTGATTTTTGGTTTTGGGAGTTCAATGAATCTGGTGATTATTCTGTCAAGTCTGGGTATTGGCTGGCAAATCAAATGAAAGATGAGGCGGAGCAGAACCATCAGTTAACACAATCGAGCATTGATGGGATTAAAACGAAAGTTTGGTCGATAGCAACCTCCCCAAAAATCATAATGTTCTTTTGGAGAGCATTGAGTGGAGCCTTGCCGGTGGCTGAACGAATACATAGCAGAGGGATCAGGGTTGAAGGGTTGTGCCAAGTTTGTGGGATGAAGGATGAATCAATAAACCACATTCTGTTTACTTGTTCCTTTGCCAGACTTGTATGGGCATTATCAGGTGTACCTCAAAAATCATAATGTTCTTTTGGAGAGCATTGAGTGGAGCCTTGCCGGTGGCTGAACGAATACAGAGCAGAGGGATCAGGGTTGAAGGGTTGTGCCAAGTTTGTGGGATGAAGGATGAATCAATAAACCACATTCTGTTTACTTGTTCCTTTGCCAGACTTGTATGGGCATTATCAGGTGTACCTCAAAAATCATAATGTTCTTTTGGAGAGCATTGAGTGGAGCCTTGCCGGTGGCTGAACGAATACAGAGCAGAGGGATCAGGGTTGAAGGGTTGTGCCAAGTTTGTGGGATGAAGGATGAATCAATAAACCACATTCTGTTTACTTGTTCCTTTGCCAGACTTGTGTGGGCATTATCAGGTGTACGGTGTACCTCACCCTCAATCAGGTTTAAACACGGAGTCGGAATTCACTAACATTAATTACATGATTGAGATGATGAAGAATGGTACTAGTTCGGAAAAGTGCAAGAATTCAATACCTTGGATCATGTGGTTCTTATGGAAAAATCGGAACAGTCTTGTGTTCGAAGGGAGATCATTCTCGGGGTTAGAGATCATTGAAAAAAGCTTTCAAGAGGCTGCAGTTTGGTTCGAAGCACAAAAGAGCAAAAAGGAGTCGAAGGAGAAGCAACTAACAGTTAGTGGGAAGACTGTTAGGCGATGACGACCACCTCCGGAGACGTGGCTTAAATGTAATATTGCGGCTACATGGTGCAAGAATTCGAGAACGGTTGGGGCGCTTGGTTGGTAAGAAACGATAGAGGAGTGGTGTTGTTACATAGTAGAAGAGCTTTCTCCAATATCGTTTCAGTCAAACAAGCTCGTTTTGAAGGGCTCAGATGGGGAATGGAGAGTATGGTTAGCCATAGGTTTAGTTCGGTTATCTTTGGTGTGGAAGCGGCTGAACTTGTTGGGGTGATAGAAAGACCCCAAGCATGGCCCTCCTTCTGTGCTCAGAGATTGAAGATAGTTAGTTTAGGTAGGCATTTTTTGAACTGGAAACTAACTCTGGAAACACCTCATTCAAATAGAACGGCGTGGAGAATAGCTAAGAGTGTGCTTTTGTATGGACTGATGCAATCTTATGTTGCGGTTAGCCATCCTGCTTGGTTATTGTCTTTCGTCCAAGCTGATGTGGGTTGTCTTATTGTGTAGTGTTTCAGTTAGTTTCTAAGGGTGGTCTTTTTGGTGGTCTGAGTGTGTTCGACCTTCTGCTCATTGTTGGTATCCTCTTTTGTAACCGGGCCTTTTCAATCAATGAAATTTTCAGTGGAAAATAAGAAAAAGTGTTCTAGACTGTAATTGATATTTGTAAAAGTGCTTTAGAAAACAAAAAAAAATTTTATTATTATCTGAGTACGACGGAATAGTGACGACATCAGTAGTATTTGATAGAGCAAGTCAAATCAGACAAGTTGCGAATGAGAGTTATGTACTTTTTCACTATAATTATATTAGGAAAAGCATTAAACGTCTTACAACACATGATCCGGAACCAAAAACCCGTAATGAAATCGGGGATCAAACGCCCGTAGTGAAATTGGGGACCAACGCCCGTAGTGAAATCAGGGACCAACGCCCGTAGTGAAATCGGGGACCAACACCCGTAGTGAAATCGGGGACCAAAGCTGGCGGATACAAAACAATCCCCGAAATCTAACACAAAAAATTAAACCAAAGCAAAAACGACAAAAGAAGTTGAGAAACACTACCAAATAAACGAAAGTCTTGAAGAGATAATCCAAAGTCACTGAAAACTCGCCCTTTCGAATGAGCCTACTAAAGATTGAACTATCGCCCAATATATTAACGAAAGGAGAGCCACAGAAAGTCACTTAAACCACAACCAACGCCGAGAAGACTTGAACGAGCCAAGGAGACACATCTCAACACACCTATAACGAATAACAATCAACTTTTTTCTTCAAATCTTGGCGGAAGCTCAACAACCAAACCCCGATTTGTACGAAGGAAACTTGATCACTAGCAACGAAGACTGTCACTCAAAGACTCAACACGGGAGAGACGGAGGAGCCAAAAACGGTTGAGGGAAGAGCGGTAAAGAGGTGAAGATCCCATGTACTTCTCGAACTCCACTATACCCAAACAATTAGCTAAACTGTTCGTGATGAGCTGCCACAAACGAGGAGAATACTGGAGCAGGAATCTACATGAACCACATACTACCTCAAGTGATACAACAACCTCACTACTCAACCTTGCACGGCGAAACGGCAATGAACCCAAGCTTCAAAGGACACAGGGAAAACTAGCTAAACTCCACACACGACCAAGAACAATAACCAACAAAGACACTAACGCCACACGAACTGAACAAAGACAACTCCACACCACCGACGAGTTAACCCAAAGCTTTCTCTGGCTGGTGACTTTAACACAGAGCCCACCAAAGTAACATCATTCCAACAAAACGAGATCCGAAGAGACTTCGATGTTGGACAGAGAAATAAAGGGAGAGAAGAAGCTCACCTAGACAGAAATTGGAGAGGGCTAGTGGCGGACCAGAGAAAGGTTAGAAGCACGCGACTCCACGGGAAACTCACAGCTGATTCGCCGATGGGGGAGCAAGGTTACTGTCCAAACAACTAAACACCAAAAACAGGAGAAAACCGGAGCTTTCACCGCAACTTGAACCACCCGTCACGACCACGAACACCACCACCCTTGGAACGATAGAGTACAGCCAGAACAGAACTACGCCAATGTACAAGGAAGAAGCAGAAGCTCTGGTTGGTGAAGAGATGTCACGAGAAGCTACAGAGGTGTCATTATGAAAGAAATCTCATCTAGAGAGACAAAACTTCAAATCTTCTCCACAAGTAGACAAACAAAAGAGATAAAACTAGAAAAGAAAAGAAAACAAAGAAGAAAAGAAAGGAGGGGAGGTCGACGGAGGTGCTAAAGGAGCCACCGCCGCCGGCCTCAAACAAATTGAAAATTAAGTTAAAAAGGAAGGAGACGATTGGGCATTTGGTTTCTTGTTTTAAGAAGTTTTTTTCCGAGTGAAAAAACCCAGTTATGTACTTAATTTTTTACTTTATCATGTTTTAATTTTTATTGTTGAGGCAAAGCAATATCTTGTGTTTTTGGTGTTGTTTCCTTTCATATTTGGTTTATCTAATGAGACAATTAACCAACTTAACCGGAAACTTATCTGAGATTTTCACCGATTTTATGTAAAAATATAACCAATTATTCGTTACAAAACATACCCATCTATGATTTGAAGAGAAAAACAATGTTTCATACCAAAACATGTTTTGAACCAAACGAAACATAATTAACAAAACAAAGACTTGTGCGTCAAAGTTTTCATGTGATCTCTCTGACTCCCACTTTGCATGAAACACAATGCAGGAGACAATACAGAAGGTGGCCATCAAGACTTAAGGGCACAACAACACCATAGTAGCTACCTCATTAGAGCAGAACTGATCCGTAGAACACCAAATCCGCAGGACCAGTCATGTATATATGGTTGTCTTCCTCTTTCCACTCTATCTCCAACGGTCCACCTGGTAGATCCACCTTGCATTTCTGTACCACCAAAAGATAAAATTTGAGAGAATGACCTTCCAGTGGCTCTGGTTACATCTCTTTCAAGGTATAAACCTAAGTATGGTTATGTAAGTGCGAGGTAATGCTACTTGACCAAAATATTAGTTTGGCTGACACAACTCATGCATCTCAATTGATTGCAACATGTTTTCACTTTATTAAATATTGAATCATGCTTCAACGCAAGAATGTTCAAACTTACTCTGTCTGTTCGACCTTCAAGAACTGCTGCCACAACCAGAGCACAAGCTCCTGTTCCGCAGGCTAAAGTTGCTCCTGCGGTTTGATACTATGCTGTTAAATCTATGAGATGTTGACTTCTTTTTTGCACTGAGAAATAGTTTGAGGTATTCTGGCAGTTAGCTAACCTGCACCGCGCTCCCAGACACGCATTTTCAGATGTGAACGTGACAAGACTTCAACGAACTCTGCAGATAAAATTTATATATTGCTGAATCTGTCAGTGAAAATTTAGGTAGATCCATGTATGAATGAATCAGTCTCCACCAACCTGTGTTAGTTCGAGCTGGGAACATCTCATGGTGCTCGAACTTGGGCCCTATCTCTGACAACTTCAAGTCATCCACTCTCAGATTCTGGTCGACGCATACAGAAAATCACAAACTCAATTTGCATCGCATACATATATCACTATGACAGGATCTCTTTTAAAATTTTCACCATGAGAAGTAAACACGCACCTGACCGTCCTTAGTGCCAAAGGTGATACAATGAGGGTTTCCCATGCTTACACATGTGACATTCCAGCTTACTCCATCAACTACTAGCTCTCCTTCAACAACAGATTCACCTTTGTTTCCTGGCAATCTCGTGGGCACATCCTCCGCTTTAAGGATCGGTTCACCCATATCAACCTTAACCTATACCCATACCAATCTCAATCTAGTTAAACAGAGAAGAAACAAACCTCTATCAGAAATTTCAGCTTCTACTGAGTGAGAAATCTGGTTAATTTACCTGCCCATCGTCTTGAATTTCTGGAATGATCAGGCCAGCACCAGTATGCATCGTAAAACTGCCATGAAAAAAAGAAAAAAATGAGAATCATAGCAAGAGTCACAAAAGATTTCTGATAGAGCTTATCTAACCTATGCTTTCCCTGTAGGTTCTCAAGCTCGGCAATGAATTTGGCAAAGCATCGAACTCCATTGCCACACATCTAACGAAAACAGAAAGGCTTTACAGCTTCAAATAAAACTAATTCGATCAATCAACATAACAAGAAACAGATAGGCTTTATACCTCTGGTTCACTACCATCTGAGTTGAATATCCGCATGGTGTAATCGGTGCCATTAATGCCTGGCATTGCAAAGATGACTCCATCAGCACCAACACCGAAGTTTCGATCACACAGCTTCACCGCTTGCTCCTGAGTAATCTTAGGTTCCGAAGAATCCCTATTATCTACCTAATCTCCCAAACAATACACAAATCCCAAAACTCAGTGACCGATTCCATAAAATTCAATCATTCTATCTCTTGATTGACAGTTGATAGGGGAAACAAGTGGCATTACCAAAATGAAATCGTTTCCAAGGCCATGATACTTGACAAAATGAAGAATTCGATTTTCTCTGTTATCTAGGAAGCTTTCTGGCGAGAATTTATCGGCGGCAACGGCGCTCATGGAGGCCGCTGACACGCGAAGAATTGGGCTCTTGACAGAATAATTTTTCCCGAAGAAATCGAACCGAAGAGAAGATGCCGATCGAAAATTCCTGGAGAAAGAATGAAATAATCGGCTCGACTGCGGCGCAACGGTCACAGTGCTCGTGGCGGCTATCTCCATTGATGCTTCAGTTTTTTTTTTCCGACCTCGGCAAGAGTCTACAAATTGCAATCGGTGGACTCTGTTTATTTGTTGTTGGTTATCTGGAGAAGATAGTCCGGTTTTCATTGGCCTGGTTTACTTGAATCATTCCGGGAGATTTTTCCCGGTTTTGCTCAATCACTCTTCGAACATTTGTTTCTCATTTGGCCTGGGATTTATATCGGATCTGTATTCGATACTAAAAATTCGAATTCTGATCGGATTCGAATATGAGCAAATATCCCTTCAGATATAAAATTTGGTATCCATAGATATCGAATCGTATCGGATAATATTTGAATATTCATGGATATCCGAAACTTTAATTAATATAGATTAATATAATAAAACAATATAAATTAAAATAATAAATTAATATAATGTAAACTCATATTGAAATACCTTAATAAATATATAATTTTTTAGTTTATGATTTTATAGTACAAACAAAAATATCAACATATAAACTATATAATCAATATTGTAAACTATGATGTATTTAATTTATAAAAATGAAGACAAAAGTATAGTAAAACTCTCAGATGTTATAAAGTACAATACAATACAAAAAATAAATAAATAAATCAAAAATATGATTTACAGCTGTTCTAAACATTTATAATTGTTTTTTTTTTCCACGCAAAAGATAATAATATATATAAAGAAGGGTGTTTTACACGATCTTACAACGAAGTTCTGACACAAGTTCGACGGTTAAACGATAACCTCGAAAGATAAGCCGGCGGTTTACAAAGATAACCCCGGAAAGTAAAGAAAACAAACAGAAAAACCGACTTGAAATAAGAACACCTTAAGCTACAAGAAATGAGAGTTGAAGGTTGAGGCTAACGAAATCCACGAGGAG
>OVAU01003442.1:0-11092 GCA_900406315.1 Biscutella laevigata subsp. laevigata
ATGTGTTTTAACAACCTTTAAACGACCAAAAAACGACTACATAGCGACTGTATAGCGACTACGGTCCACGGGTCGCGTCTGTGGTCGTCTGATTAGCGACTACAACATCGTGGTCGCTCTTTAACTACTCCAAAGCGACCACGNTTTCGCGACCACATATCCGTGGTCGCTTTACGGACGCCAAAAAACGACCACGGAACAGTGGTTGCTAATTAACGACTACAAAGCGACAACGATTTCCTTGTCGCTCAAACAGTGGCTTTGTGGTCGCTATGTAGTCGCTTTTTGTGGTCGCTTTTTTCGGGTTTTCTTGTAAGTGCAACTCCATATCTGAGATTGACATGTCGTGGAAGAAGAGTCGCATATATTTGCGACCACGTTGACCAGTCACAAATGAGTTGCACAGTTTAGCGATTTCGTTACAACTATGGCATATATGTGATTACACGGTTTAGTCGCCCTACAGTCGTAAAAACGATATAAGCGATTACTGGGTGACGTCTGCATAGTCGCAAAACGCCTGTTTTTTTTAATGGAAATTTAGTAATTTTAACAAATGAATTCTCCAATAATGTTTTTGTTCTGATGACGTTGAAAACATATTGATAAAATTATCCTCAAAATTAGAAAGTTTTTTCTCTGATAATTGAAAAAAAAATTATAAAGTTGTTTAAGGGGAAAATAAATATATATAACAAAAAGGTTTATCGGTGCATGCATTAATGTATCATCACCGTCGGTACCAATCAAATACTATCTTCATATAAATGCGTATGAAGTTGAATTTTCCAATTTCTGTGGTACAAGATAAAGACACGCTCAAATAAAAATTATATTTTTAGGTCACTGATGACCAATCGAGTAAAGAAAGTTTCAATTAATTTAGGTCATACTAGTTTGATTTAATAACTTTTTGGTATTTTTGCTTGAGTAATTTGTTTAGTGGGTTGTAATTAGTTTTCACACTACTTGACAAAATCAAAACAAAAGTTTCACACTCACCAGTTTTTAGTTGGGGTTCTAAATCTAACTATATGAATCTCATGTATATTTTCCATAATAACTAATTATGGTTGAAATTGAACTTGTGGACTGAATCTCATTTAGATGGCCAAAAGTTTTACATATTATTTTATTTTAAGTGTTGGTTTAGATTTTTAGTGATAAATTACAAAATTATTTAATTTAAATGTTTTTAAAAATCATTTATCATTTTTATAACTACAATTTAATCAATAGCAAAATAAAAAGATAAAATATAAATGATTATGAAAAAATAAAAAATGTAACTTGTTGGATACTAATATTGAAAATATCACGAATTTTTTTTTTAATTGCATCATTTAATATTAAATGAAAGAGAGTCATTCTTATTAAACTTATGAAATTATATTTTGTGGCTTCTTAGATGACACTATTTTTTTCATTTTTTATGGATCACTAAGGCTTAGCAAATGTTCTCATTGGATTCGAAATTCCGATATGGTAATTAGTGATGTCAAATATTTTATCTTTAGACTAACGTCACTGGTTTTTTAGATATGATACTATTTAAATGCAATAAAATGCTCTTAATTAACCTAAATGGAAATGAAAAAAGTAAGAATTGTAAACAGTAAACACAGGCGGTGGCAAGAAAGAATTGAAGAGGTGTAAGTAAAGAAAGAATCGTCACAAGTAATAAAATTTAATAATTCTAGTTTTAATATTAAATTTATTTTAATTTAAATCAATTTATTGAATAATTTTAATTATTTTTACTTTTAATTCAAAATTAAATTAAATTTAAATTTAGTTTTAATTACATTAAATTTAATTTATATCTTCATATAAACTTATATTAAATTTTAATATAAATTTAATTTTAATTTTGATTTAATTTTAGTTTAAATTTTATTTATTTATATATAAAATTTAATGTTAATTTAAATTTGATTTTATTTATTTTAAAATTAAATTTAATTTTGATTTAGTTTTGATTTAATTTTATTTTTATTTAACTTTTAATTTTAATATGAGGTTAAATTTTACAATTAATTATGATACTAATTTTAACATTAATATTAATATCATTTTCATTTATATTAACTTTAATTTTTTTTAAATATTTTAACTTTAACTTTATTTTTATTTTTATTTTCAATATTAATAATAATATTAATTTTAATATTATTATTCATTTAATTTATTTTATTTTTTGTTTGATATTTAGTTTTAATTTTGATTCCAATTTTAATTTAATTTTTTTAATTTTAAATTTTAAATTTTAACATTCTTCAGTTTAAATTTAATTTACATTTAATTTAATTTAATTTGGTTTTTATTTAATTATAATTTTAGTAAATATGAAAGAATTGCTGGGTTTGTTCGTTTGGTTATCGCTAGCGATAGCGACTAGCAATCAATCGCTGGTTTTAAAAACGAATCGCTGAAATTGTGATCGTTGATCGCTAGCGATAGTCGCTGACTCAGAGATAGCTAAACGGGCATAAACGTATCGCTATCGCTAGCGATCTCGGAAAATATCAAAAATAAAGTTTTTCACACAAAACAAGTAAAATCCCGTTACCTCGGAAAATACCGAAAATAAAGTTTTTCACACAAAACAAGGAAAATCTAGTTATCTCAGAAAACACATTATCTCACAAAATACATTTCCCCCCTAAAATCACGATTTTACTGGAACCCACATTTTTCTTGGAAAACATAAAAAATCACTCTTTCCCGGAATATTACAAGTTTCGAGGAAAAACACGAAAATTTCACATTTTCTCAAATAAAAAACTCCAAAAATCACATTTTCTCTAAAAATCCGCCTTTTCTATAACATCACGTCTTACCGGAAAAACGTGATTATGTGTTATTATGTAAAGACATGATTTTTTAAGATTTTTCTTGTTTTTCTGGGAAAATAAGTGATTTTCGGTGATTTTTCGTAAAAACGTGATTCTGTGTTATTATGTAAAGACATGTTTTTATATGAGTTTCCTTGTTTTTATTGGAAAATAATTGATTTTCTGTAAAACTTGATTTTTCGAGAAAAAACGTGATTTTCCGAAAAATGATTTTCATATTTTCCAGAAAAAAGTGATATTCATGTTTTTATGGATAAATGTGATTTTTCGTGTGGAAAAAATAATTTTTTTACTGGAAAAACCTGATTTCAATGTTTTTACAAAAAAATAAATTGATTTCTGTATTTTCTAAAAAACGTAATTTTCTCGAAAAAACATCAAATCACAATTTCCGAAAAACGAAAAACAAAAACCATATTTTTATGGTAACACAGAAATTTCTAATTTTTACTTCAAATTTTGATAATATTTAGTTTAAAATATAATTTAGTTCTAAAACCATTATTAAAATTACATGTAATTAAATACATATACAAAATGAACAAACAAACTTATATGCATGCAAATGTTTATCCGGATATATTATCAAAATGTGTCTCTATCATTTATTTACATCATTCAAATACATTATATGAATAGACCATCGAACTACGTCTCTCAATTACACAAAAGAACCAAAAAAAAGAAAAATGATCATAACAAGATCTCTCAATCGGCATGGCACTAATATCCAAAGCAAATTACCAAACTATTTTTTCTAAAATTGCAAATTTTATAATGAAGTTCCTCATTAACTCTTAGCAATGAAAGATTGCCCTGGTCTAAAAATTATTGTTATAGAAAAGAGAAACGTACGGATAGATTTGACCAGCCTTTTTTTGCTAAAAGATTTTTATTAAAATAAGTTTAAAAGGCCACATATAAATTTAGAAAATTGGCCTATAAATTAGAAAAAGGTACAGGACCAAACTTAAAAGGATACAAATCCAAAAGAGGTGAAACTCTAACCCTAATCACAGTGTCCACTCCATCTTAAGAGGTTCGCCGCCGTCGCCGCAAAGCTTCCTGGCCGCCGTGTGAGTTCCGACCAATACTAACAAGGCCTCGGTTCCAGAAGAAGACGGTGACTAGAGGCAAAAGCCACCTTCTCTATTCCCTAGCCCCAAGACTTTCGTAGCCGATCTCGGAATGATACACCGTCGCGAAAATAGTTAGCTTTGTCGCCGATAGACTTGACTGTTTAGACCAGTATCTTAACCTAATCTGAATTAATCGAAAACCTAAAAAATTGATCTGGATTAATCCGAACAATACAAATCGCAGGCCTAACTCTCAGTTTTTCAGTAGCAAAGTTTTGGAAATTTGTAGTTTTTGCAAATGTTTAAGAGGTGTGTTCTTTGTTATTACTCTTGGTTGCATAATTTGATTCATTATGTCTTATTAAATGCCTCTTTTTTTTTTGCTGTGAAGGTGCAAATTATTGGTATAATGTATTGCTGATGTTGAAACGTTGTCTTGTTCTCAAACGTGTCATGACCTAAGAGGGTTTAAGCACTTGCAATTATCATGAGCTCGATAGAGGTTTGCAAGTCAATTTTTAACTTGGATTTTGTTCACACTGTGTTTAAACTAAATATATCTTTTAAGAACTGATATCGTTTTCTCTTTTATATACTTAAAACAACAATTCATGGAATTGAATTGTTGTCTTAGCATTCGGGCGTCTTTTCAGGTTTCGGGTTATCTAATTCGGGTTTCGGGTTCAAATTACTAACTCTGATTGTAGTTCATTCAGGTTTTTAAAAAGTTTTGGTTTCGTTCAGGTTGGTTTTTTGGGTTCGGGGTGGTTTTAAGAATGAATTTAGAACCCGACAAAAATTGGGTTTGATCAGGTTCCATCTAATTTTGGGTTTTTAGACCTAAAACCCTGAAACTCCTAAATATTCTGCAAATATTCGGGGTTTTCAGGTTTTTTCAGGGTTTAGAGTCTAAAACCTCAAAATTAGACAAAATCTTAACAAACCCAATTTTTTCCGGTTTAGGTGTAATGAAACGAGATAGGGTTATGGTCAAATACGGATTTCGAATCGGTTTTCGGGTCATAGTTTGAGTTTCAGATTTAACCTGACACTACCCAAAGTCTGGTTTACCAACGACATTGAACCCATCGGTTTTTTATAATTTTAATTTTGGAGCCAAACCCGGTTTTTTCGGGTCGATTTCCGGGTTGGTAATCGAGTTAGGGTAAAATGCCCAGACCTATATTTAACTATCGGGATAAAACTAGTCTAAACCAATTCACAACTATTTGACAAATTGAAAATTAAATAAAATCTAAATATTAGTATATTTTCTTAGCTATCATCTTTGATAAATTGGGCCTCATCTTGAATCTAAATTATTCAAATCCATATTTATTTTATTTTTTATTTATTTTTTACAACTATCTTCTTTAAAAACCAAAGTTGGTTGATTGAGCTGATTTTCATCAAAATGTTATAATGTATTTAAGTAATAACAACCTATTATGAAATGTGATTAATCATCAACAAAGTGACACATATCTTTGATGATGTGTTAATTAAATTGATTAGTCATCACAAAAGTGACACTTATATTTGATGTGTCATGATGAGAATGTAAGTGTCAACAAGATGACACCAATCTCTTTCTTTGAATAGACACCTAGATCTTGATGTGTCATATTCTCTTTGTTTCACTTTACCTATAAATAGGTTAGAAATCTCATTCTTGTAATCATCATAAAATCATAAACTATCAATCAAAGAAAGCTTTATATTATTACCAAATCATCACCGCAAAGAAATTTATTTTGTCCCCTTATTCTCAAACACATACATATATATATATAAANGCTTTATATTATTACCAAATCATCACCACAAAGAAAGTTATTTTATCCCCTTATTCTCAAACACATACATATATATATATATATATAAACATATATATACACAATATTATATTGTCCATATAATAGTTTTATAACACAACCTTAATATTCGTGTCCCTAATAAAGACATCAACACATACCTTTGACTCCGATAAATCAAACATAAATAAAAATCAAACATAAATAAAAATCAACAAAATTTTCCTTTAAATGTTTAAATAAATCCAAATTAGTTAACCAGGACATGTAGCCTAGTGATTTGTGCTAGTGCGGTCGCTGTGTTACCACTCGGAATCGAGTCCCCATATTGCATGTTGTGACAAAAAAAAAAAAAAATCCAAATTAGTTTTGAATACGGTCAATCACGAAACTTTTCAATCATCTTATCTAAATCCGTATAATCCACTATTTAAGGCCATACATACAACATTTTTCTATAAACAGATTTCTATCACAAATTTATTAAATGTCTTATAGATGTAGTGATGAATGTTACTCTTTTTCCACACAGTTTTATCATTTATGGATTTACTAGGCCGTATAACCCACAACAAATCGTTTAATGAATACGTTGAATATACAATTATAACTTCTTTTACCAAAAACATCAATTTTTTTGGAAATAGTTTTCTTTGTACCGTTATGACATAAACTCGTGGTTGGGGAAAAAAGTTTCCATATACTCCTATTTTGTTCAGAAACAAAGAAAAATACACCAGTTGAACTATAATATTCATTATGGATTAAATATATTAATTAACCATCTTAATGAAGCAGCAACATTGAAATAACTTATCTGTTGGTACCTGGTTTCGTACCAGATCAATGATTGTCCCAAGATCTGAATCGACCCATCAAAGAAATATGAAGATTGACTGAAAGATAAGATACAGCGGGCCCAGAGAAGAAAAAGCCCATTAAGTGACGCGTAAGGATCACGCAAGACTCAACAACACTATTCACTATAAATAAGGAACAGTGTCAGATGTAGGAGAAAGAGGGAGAAAAAGAGTAGGACGAGTGAGCTCGCCAGAGTAGAGAGAGAGAGTATAGACTTTAGAGTGTGTAATATGAGGCTCATTTCTGACCTCGCTTGTAATCCGACCTCGCGATCCGAGCTCGGCTAGACGCCAAATGTAGCTCCCCTTGAGCGGGAACCTTTGTCTTCTTTACTTTCTGCCTTTACTTATGCACGTTCGCTTGCTCATATACCTTCAACTCTCACCTCGCAAAGCTATTTACAATCTTATCTGAAAACGTCAACGCGTTCATTCTTAGTTTATACTAGTAACGGTTATTTCGCCTATGTTTAACTGATCTAACACTTGAATTAATCCGGTTTTCTCCTTGTGATTATTTCTGGGATCAACATTTGGCGCCGTTTGTGGGGACAGTACTGCGTCCTGAGAGATAAAAACCACGAAGTACCACGGGATAATAAAAAGTCACATACAAACCTACCAGGAGGCAAGAGAGACTCAGATCTGAACGATGGCCGAAGAAACAGTAACTATCGAACCAATGGTCGAAAGATCCAACGACCAGCAACCTCAAATGACAGATCCTAACGTTCCCCCACCACCAGCAAGCGAGATCGGCGACCCATCGAACGGTGGATACCAGGATCAGACATATATGCTAAAGACGCTCATCGAGCGGATGGACCAGCGAGATCGTGAAAGCCAGAGTATGAGCGAGCTCCTTGAAAGCGTGGTCCGAGGGCAACAGAACACACAGCGCCAGATCGCCGAGGATCGCACTCCCCCAGCTCGCGGTTTACGTCGAAACCTCTACGCCGAGTTTCCCTCATCTCAGACCGAGCAACATCCATTGACCCGTCAGGAGGCAACAGTGCAGAGGATCGGAGGCGAGCTCCAACAAGATCTACACACGCCCCCATCGACCGGCGAGGGTACCTGATGTCACTCAGGTTTTACCCTCAGCTAATTATCTACAAGTGCACAGACGGTCAACTGTAGTACTTAGGGATCGAATCCACAGAGATTATAGACGAACACAAAGAGACAAGCAAGACTGAGCAATGGCTAAGACAGAAAGAAAGGTTGATTTAGCAAGCAGTGGTGAAGTGATGAGAGCAATAGATAAAGCAACGGGGGTAAATATCAGATAAGCGAGCAATCAGACCTAAGGTTTAAAATCGTTTTTGGCGGGAACAGTTCAGATATGTGGTTGAGAAAATAATTGAGGATCCATAAAACATAAATTAGATTTTGGACTAACTCTTTGAACACCTCGCGTTCGTCACTCTACACTCAGCAAGAGCAATAACAACTAGTGAATCTAATTCGGTCTGCTTTGTTGGGCCTGATCGATCCTGGTTGTCAGGCTGGATCGATCAAATATAGTCTCTTCTAATTACTGGTTTGGGTGATCCGATTTGATGCTTGTCATGCTCGGATCTACCTTAGCCTAGGCTTGATTTGTCAGGTCAAGTCAGGCTTCAAAACAGTAATTAGGAGAGGATCCCTGAGAATCATTTAGATGCAAATATGGGTGATTCAATTGGTGTTTGTCAGACTTGAATCATCATAAACCTTGGATTCAATTTGTCAGATTGAAACAAGGTTACATATCAACTTCTAAAGGATTCAACTTGTCTTTTCTCTAAACCTAATCTGAACAGGAACCCTAGCAGACCCTTTTGTACAACCCTAGGTCCGATCTAATGATCTACTTAGACATAATCATGACAATCAAACAAGGCATAGTTGAAAGCATAAATCAGTACTCAGATAGAATCAAAACAGGGGTTCCATATACAGAGTTGTCAATTCTAAATCTATCTCCCCTAGCAAATCAATGATAAAAACCATAAGTGTAGAAAACAATAAAACTGGAAAATAATAAGGAAAAGTGTGCCGAAATTCGTGTCTCTCTGGTGCTTTTATAGTCTTCAGGGTACATGTGGGTTTGGGCTTCGAATTAGGAAAATCTGGGTAGAGTCGGTTCCGGAGTTCGATCGAACACCATGGGTTCGATCGAACCATTTTGATCGTCTTATTCGAATCCCGGTTTCCTCGCTTCATTTTGGACGGTCTTCGTCTTTGGATAGGTTCGATCGAACTCAGTGAGGTTCGATCGAACTTGTCTCGGTTACTTTTTGGGCTTCGTTCTTTGCGGATCAGGCCCAACAGATCTAGGTCGGAGTGAAGGTTCGATCGAACCTGGTAGCTGTTCGATCGAACTGCTTCCCAGACGGGACATACTTCTTCAGAACTTCTCCAAAAGCTTCCCAGAACTCTCCTATTCTCGAATTTCCTCTCCAGACCTGTGAAAACCTGAAAGGAGACGAAGTATCTCCAAAAGCACATAATAACTGGTAAAGTGGTTTAGAATCTCATCAAAAGATAGGATTGAAACCATTAAAATCAGGACATACAAACTCCCCCAGACTTGAACCTTTGCTTGTCCTCAAGTAAAGACAGGTCTAAGAAAAAGGGAAATTGTAGGAACTATATTCTCCTCAGCTAACCATAGCCTAAAAACAACCTGTTGATCATACACAAACTAAAAGTGTTAGCACATTATCCCCAATTCTCCACGATGACCTCCCAAGACTGTTCATACTCTGAACCTCCACTTGAATATATTCTGCATTAAAATCAGCTGACTCACTACATTCATTAAAGAGAGCTTGAGTTTCTTATCAGAGATTTTTTCCAATCAGGAAAAGAGGGTTCGGTTGAAAGGAGGCTGTTTGACGGTGAGGTTGATGTGTTTGGGGTACATAATGAAGAGAATGTCCAAAAAGAGTCACATCATTATGCATAATCATGGGAGAGAGCGAGTAAGTGAGGATCTTGACCTATCATGCGACTAGCAGCAGGAATCTCCTACCCAAACTTGAATTAGACTGAAATAATCATCAACGAAATATTAATGTCTACTTAAATCGTTCCAACCCTTTTTCTCTTCATCATCTTTTCAGTAAAAGCAATTTTTTTTTCGAACAAGAGGGTTCGATCGAACTGACTTAGTTCGATCGAATAATGCAATCTCGGCAAAAGGGGTTCGATCGAACCCTATAAGTTCGATCGAACACAATCCTTTCCGAATGAAGGGTTTCCAAACGATTTCACAAGTAGCAGTCAGATCAGTAATCAGTATCCGAGTTCAAAATACCCAGCAGCGAATCTATAAACCCAACCAATGTTATACTTTCCTAAGTCAAGAGGAAAAATACACAAACATTGCAATCAGATCATTAAATTAAATATAGCCACCTAAGATTCCAACTATCTAAACAGTAGCAGGATCAAATTAACTCAAACTCTCTCTATAGTTTTTGCACAGGAATGAGCTTCTAATGACAACAAAAAGATAGACATATGGGGCTAGAAAAAAGGTTTCAGTTCAGAGAATGTTACCAAACTAAATGCGAGTTCAGCCACTCAGGATCAGAAAGAGTGGGAAAGGTAGAAATCCTGAGTGTATTTACTTCTCTTTCCTGATATCAAACTCCTGACAAAAAAGTTTAAAAGTCAAGTTAGGTAATATTGAAGAGTCAGCCTCAAATCCAACAAAGCTCTACCAAGCCTTGGTTTTCTAGGAGGGAGTTTGGTCGTGTGGTTCCTCAGTTTTACTGTACTAAACAACAAGAAGTTGTGATGATACTAGGTAGTTAGACCTTCACAATGGGGTTGGTCATCATTAGAGAATGTCATAATTTCATAGTCATGCAAGAGTTAATAAATGCTAATATCAGGATTCACCACAATAGTCGTGGGCTGAGGCACACTCCCCCAGACTTGAAAGCAAAATTTGTCAGCAGTATTATTAGTAAAAACCATAATTAAAAAGGATATCATGTTCCTGATAGAGATGTAGTCATTCAGCTACGAGTATCGTCTGGTGGGTGATCTGAGAAGCGGTTCGATCGGACCTCAAAGGTTCGGTCGAACTTTGCATCCTCGCATTTTGTGTTCGATCGAACTTGAAGTAGTTTGATCGAACTCTGCGTTTCTGGACGGGAAGTTCGATCGAACTTGGTGTAGTTCGGTCGAACGGAGGTTTGTGCCAGAAAAGACGTCTCGAAAGTTGACCTGAAATCTTACAAAAACACAAGTATCTGTGAAAACAAGTGGATCTGTATCCATATATAAGTGAAGTACATGTGGGGTGCCTCCCAAGAGCACTTGTTTAATGTCGCGAGCCTGACAGATTTTCACCAATCATGAAGTGGCTAAAACAGATGAAGTGATCTGAACTCTTTGTTCGACCGATGGAACAGGTTCAGATGGTGTAGAAGCATCAAAAGATAAAAGGTCAGGCAGGCGAAAGGAGATGAATCGATTCATTAGGA